>JAPDSC010162480.1:74572-104024 GCA_026290005.1 Latrodectus geometricus | reverse complement strand
CTGTAATAGGTAAGGTACAAATAATATGTTATTCTTTATTTTAATATAAATATATATTTTAAAAATTATTTAAGTTGTATTTTTCTAAAATTTATGATTATTAACACATTAATAATTAATTATACTTCACATAATTAACGTGTTAATAATCATATTTATATTCTTATTTTTAACAACAGTATAATAATATATTCCATTGTTATTTTTAATATTTCCATTCTTATTTTTAACAACAGATAAAAAATTCTTAGATTTTTAATAAAATATAATGTTAATATTTCCGAGAATAAAGTGAAAATTTATTATTGAGTAAAATGAACTATAATACTTTTCATGAAAACAAAAATTCATAAATTAAAATACGACATAAAATTAATAATAACTAAAATTAAGAAATTTATTAAGAAATTTATAGAGTCTCACAATATTTCTTATAATATAATGATTCCTAACATAGGATTAAAATAGAAAATAAAATACCTATTAAATATAATTATTTTCATTAACTTGAAAATAGTAATAATTATTTGCGAGGAAATTAAAATTCGATAACTTATTCTCACAATATTTCATTAAAAGGTATTTATATATTTAATAATATGTTTTTTCATGTTTGAAGAGAAATACAGTGAAAACTCGATCACAATATATTTTGTAAAAATTCACATAATATGAATACATCATTGAAATAAGAAATAATTATATATAGAAAAATTATCCAGTAATTTATATAATCATTGCATCAATTTATAATGTCAATAATTCCTGATTTATAAATATATATTAGTAATTTCTTAAATTATAATTCTGAAAAATTAAATGTGTATATAAAAATGTAATGTAATTTTTATCACATACTTTTTAATACAAAAGCAATAATTATACATGAGAAAATTAACAACATAATATTTATTTAAATAAGATTTTCCTGAAAAATATTTGTAATATCAATAACACGTGAACTATTAATGATGTATTATATTGTAAATGAAACATTAATTTTCATTAATGTTTATTAGTTTTGATTAATTTTTATTGTTGATTTATTTTCGTTGATTGAATACATAAAAAATACTTAAAATTTCATCAAATGTGGTTAAAACTGAAAACAGACAATAATTGAATTCATAAAATTCAATAATTTGAGTAAAATGCTAAAATTAATAATAATTATTTACCATAATTTATAATAATTACATAAAAGTAGAATTTTAATAAGTATTTCCTAATCTTTTATAATCTTCAATTACATAATTATTATCAATTTTAAAACGTATAACATAATTTATTTTGATATATTTTTCATTTCTTTGACACATAATTATAAAAAATGATAATAAATAACAATATATTTTACTTTTCATTGTTAGCCAAAAAATTTACTATTTATTCATCTAAAATTTTGCAGTGTATAACGCCAATAACGTTTCCCTAAAAAATATTTATATGAGTGATGAAACCATGATTTAATTTTAATAGTAATTAAAAATGCATTATTTAACACTGCGTATTATTAATAAATCAGTAATAATATCATGCATTTCATGTATATAATGTGCTTACATACAACTGTATGAAAATATACAATTTAATTCATGAAAATATAATTCATATAAATATTATATCATTATAATAAATAGGATTATATTACCAACAATTTTAAATATTAGATGATGCTAAGTAATTTATTTAATCACTATTTATCCAAAAGATTTATTAATCCAATATACTTACAGTTAGTGATCAAGCAGCTAATAGCTTCTTTCAATTCATTCTGAGTCATAGTGACCAAAAAACCCGAAAGTGCGGCATCTACAATTAAAATACATGCAATAAGAACTCGCAAGTTAAAGTTCATGATAAATGTAAAGTGAAGATCTGATTTTCATGCACATGAATTCGATAGACAAGTATATTAAATTGATTATTTACTTTAAGATTATCATATGTGACGATACAGCTGTTCTATGTCTATGCAATTAAACAGGTATAACTTTTTATTTACTTAAAAGTGGTGTGTTTACACAGAACGCCTTAGAAATTATACTACACGACACGATTTTTAAGGCGAAAACATTTTATTTCAAGGTTTTTTTTTCTAATGGTCAGGCACACTGGGTGAGGGGAGCCGTCGCCCAAAACAAGACCGGAAACTGCTACTCATTTTAGCGTCACCTGGTGGGCACCTTTGAACCTAGTCACGGAGGAACGAGTAGCATTGCCCACGTCACACCACTACAAACCCGTGTATTCATCCATCATTTCTGAAGAAGAAAAGACAAAGACACAGAGAGTGAAAGAGAGAAAGGAAGCTTCCATGCCCAAACCAAGATTCGAACCCAGAGCCAGCAGCCTAGGAGTCAAGAACGCTAACCACTCAGAAATTGGCTGGCAACCAAATTCGTATAACTACTTTGAAATAAAAGTAATTACACGAATTTGGCTTTTAATTTAAAAATAATAAATGTATTATTTTGAAGAAGTACGTATGATTTTAGCTTTAAATGTTTATCTTTAAAATAATAATTGTATTCCTACGGTAATGTCACTAATCTAAATTTTGGGGAAATTAAATTATATTAAGAAATAAAATTTAATACCGTAAAATTTTTGGTTGGTATTGGTGGCCTGGTTGGTTTGGGCGTCGTTCTCGTTACCAAAAGGTGGTGAGTTCGAATCCCGGCTTAGCCGAAGGTCCGTCGTGTTCACTTATGGCGACTGGGGCATGTTAAATCCGTCGGTTCGCAATGTCCTCCATGTTCCCTTAACAAATTAATACCTCTGGGGGTGGTTGGAGCCAGGCTTTGGGTCTTCACTGGTTTCAATCTCTAAATTGGAAGATTCAGGCGGTGCTGCCATCTATGAGCCAAAAGTCGTACTTCCACCTTCGAATGAGGGTGCTCTATTAAAAACACGGAAGACTCTCTGACTTCAATCGCCTAGTCTCTGCGATGGACGGGCTTTAACAACATGAATTTATGATCATTGACAACATAAATTTAAAAAATGTATAATGAGATATTTAATTTTTCAATTTGTTCTTTATTATTTTTGATTTCTGAAATAAATTCTAAAATTAATGGATTTGTATAAACCATGTGCACTTAATGTAATGTTTTGTTAAATCTTTTGTTATTGGAATTTTCTGTAACCTAATAAATTTATTCAAAAAAAATTTTTGTGATTTTTGACTGACTGTCTTATCGACTCTTAATCGATACGAACTCCGAAGCATGGTACAATATAATTAAAAATGTGCAGCAAATTTTATGAAATTTTACTGAATATTCCCTTTAAAAATATTTCTAAATAAAAAAATTCTTAATATGTATTCAAAATTCCCTTTGCTTCATTTTTAAAGATAATAGTACCTAAAACATCTAGATCAAGTTTCAGACAAACATATTCATTGTTACTTGAGGTATCGTGTTAACGATTTGGAGATTTTGAGAAAATCCAAGTTTTGAGAAAATCTCCTTTAAAGATAGTTTCGCTTATGATTGTGAAGATAATGCATTACTTTTCGTATTTGTAAGCCAAACATATATATGGCCTTATAATATGGTTATCAATCAGCATATTATAAAAAATTTATAAAAAAATAGTAAAATAAATTAAATTCTACTTTTTAACCATCCTATTTGGTTTTTCAAAAGTCATTCCTCATTTTCGGAACTGTATTTTTATTTGACATATAAAATTCTTGTACTTTAATTTCTATTTGACATACAGTAAAAGGGACAACTAATTTGGAAGCTGGAAAATTTTGTGTGCAAGATTCACAAATAAATAATGATACATATGCGGTCGAAAATCAATTTTTCAACGTAGGCAATTATCTTAAAAGTGATTTGCAGAAAATATTTTCTGAATAAATGCGCATAATACCCCTATCCAACGATTTACATGGTACTCGGTTTACACGATTTCACTTTTACACGGTTTTTAAAATTCAAGGCCATCCTCAAGATTTACGTCACGAAGATATGCAAGTTGTATTTTTACCCAAGAATACGACTTCTTTATTGCAGCCGTTAGATCAAGGGATAATTTCGACCTTTAAGGCACAGTACATCAAGCGAAATTTCAGGTAACTCAATGCTTAACTCAATATGAGGAGGTCTATAAAGATTTGATCAAAAACGAAACACAATTGTTAATTACGGATTTCACTACCAAGGTTCGCCCATATGAAGTTGTTTCTAATTCATCTAACATAGAACTTGAATCGCATCAACCACTATCGAATGATGAAAGTGATATCATACCAATCAAGAATAAAAGATTAAGAGTCTACGGAAGTGATAACAGTAACTAAATTTCTGGTTAAATTTTTTAATTTATATTTCTCGTTTCTATATGTAAAATGAATTACATACATATATCTTTATATTTTTTTCATTTTATAAATAGACAGTTAATTTTATGTTTATAAGATATATTTAGTTTTATTTTACGTTGAAATAAATGACTGAATTATTCACATTTTAGTTTGTTTTCGATTTACACGGTTTTACGTATAAGATTACACGATTTCGATATTCACTGTTCTCTAAGGAACCTATCTTCAGTGTAAATCAAGAGATAGGTGTAGTTTCAAACGTATATTAGAATAAAATTAATTCAAAAATCATGATCGAAGAATTTTTTTTTTTTTTTTTTTTTTTGTTTTCTTATAAACTTGTGTCTAAACTTAAAGTAGTATTAATAAAACGTAGTAAAATATAAAAAAATATCTAACAATAAAATTAACGGAAAATTATTGACGGTCTTTTAATTAAATATTTAAATTTCAAATAGCGATTCTGAAAGAAAAAATTAATTATATTAAAAAATATCTGATAACATAATAAAATAAAATTTTGAGATATAGTTTTCTCAATGAAAGCATTTTAAAAATTTTGAAAATAAATAAACTAAAAAAAATCGTGATTAATACTAATATCTTAAATATGTTGATTTTGCATTTTATGAATTTACTATAAAATGCCCATGGAAGTAAAAAATATCGATTCCTCTTCAATTTCCTATTATTTAGTTAAGGTAAATAACCTTAGTAATTATTCTTGTCGTTAGATGGCAGCATTAAATTTCAAAATTCTTTTAATTTTATTTTATTGAGTTTAATGTATGAGTTTAATGTTGAGTTTAATCTTGTAAACGAAATAAATTAAAGAAAGACTGAATTTCAGAAATTTTGTATATAGAGAATCAAGAAATACAATGCCTTAAGTGAATTATTTATTTTTAGTTCAAAATAACTTAATTTTCATTTCACTTCTATAATGTTATACATTATTCATTTATTTTTCCCTTTATGAGTGTTTAGAATAGAATAAATGGTCAAATAATTCTTCATATTATTGTTTAAACAATTATAACAATTATTTTACTTACATCTTAATGAATTTCCTATTATTTAGTTAAGGTAAATAACCTTAGTAATTATTTTTGTCGTTAGATGGCAGCATTAAATATCAAAAGCTCATTAATTTCATTTTAGTTTCAGTTTCATTAGATTCATCAAAAAAATTAAAATCACTTTCTCTATGTAAATAAGAATTCAGTAATTTTATTTAAAAAAATTAAAAACATCAAAACATAGATTTTATTTTTTCAATTATATTTTCTTAAGTAAACTATCTTTTTATAAATAAAATAATTTAAAAATCTTTCCAATAAAGTTTAATTTCTAAAACACATTTTTTTAAAAATATTATAAAGCAAAGGAAATTTATCATTGTATATAAATTATTACTTTGAAAAATTCAGTTATGCATGATTAAAAATTAATGGAATATTATATAATAAATATTGAAATTCGAATTTCTCAAAGGAATATTATATAGTTTCATGTAGATTCCATCTATTAAACTAATTTTTTCCTATATTTTACCTGTTATCCTGCTTTTTTCGGAGATGCTAATATGCCGCAAGGTTGAATATATTTATTGCTTCCAATATAATCATTATTATAAAATTTTTGTTTATATATAAATATTTTTAAATAATGATATATTATTTAAAAATTATTGTAAATAGTAATTTAATTACTATTTTTAAATCATATTGAAATAAAATGTAATACTTCCCGGCAAATAAGTGTTCAATATAATATATAAATAAAAAAAATTGTAATAAAATCGCGTTCATAGAAATCTTCATGATTCTTGTCTTAACGTAATAAAACTTTTCTAGTTTTATTATTAAAACATCAATTATATACTTAAACTGAAATTGAAAATTAATTAACTTTTTTCACAATATTTAAAGAAACTATGTCATATAATATTAGTTTTTAACAATTTTAAGTATAAATAAAACTGAATAAATATTGCATATTTTTTACTTTTCTGGAAAAAAAAATTAATTTTATCATTTTTAACATAAAACTTTCAAAAATTAAAAATTTTTTAATTCAGGACATACCAAATATTATTAAATACCGTTATTCCTTAAATAAAAAGCAAGCTTATTGTATTTCGAAAATTATTTAGCTTAATACACTTTTGGATAATTGTATAGAATATTTTGCAACCAACTATTTGTTTCGCAATAACAATTTGTATGATATTAATAGCGTATAATTTATGTTGTTATGTTTATGTACTAATTTTACCATTTTTAGGCATTGTATTTAAGTGAAGAAGCCAATATTTAAAGTTTTTGATTATTACGTTCTGGAAGGCAACATTTGTAAGAGATTTCCAAGATTTAAATAATTATTTAAATTAACCATTTATTAATATTTCATATAAAATTCAACTGTATAATCTAAATACACTAGATAAATATCTGAAAACAATACAAACAAACTACACGACGTATTTTTAATTTTTTATCTTTTATATGAATTAAATATTAAGCGTTATTAAATATTTATAGATTCTTCTTATTTATACCTTATTTCTCTCAATAATTACAAACTATCTATTTATATATATTATATATTTGTCCTGTTTTTAGTAAGTTTGACGTCAACAAGTCACACATCTGTAAAATGTAATTGAATAGTTATGTTATGAAATTTCTCGTATAAAGATACTTTAATAAAATTTGTAAATGATAAATCAATAATATATTGAACATGAATAGGAAAATATTGGTTAAAACAATCTCATCTTCTTTTAAAATATTAATTGGTGTTTGGTATACTGTGTCTGCAAGAGCTGACAATTCTTTGGTGTGATATAACACACATACTTTAAATTTGATAAATGTTTCTGAATTGTATTTTAGACATTTTTTCGTAAATTTGTTTTAATTCTTTTCATTCATATATCAGATGAAGACATAAACTTTAGTGAGCCTAGTGTCATCTTTGAGGAGATATAAAACTTTTTTTTAATTTAACATCATATAATGTTTTTCCATTTAACATCTAATAATTAATAATAATATTTAATCGTATATGAAACATTTAATTAATTAATTTTAAGACATTGTGTTAATTTTGATACAAAGAAATATGTTTCCATAATTTTGTAAGAATCTACCAAGAAGTATTAAATTCACTGAGAAGTTCAAACTAAAATCAATTTAATATTAAAGTTCATTATTGACTGAAAATTTGATGTCCTTTAAGCAAATTTGTCTTCATCGTAGATAAGACATTAAATTTTAAGGAACTGAAAGAGTGACAGCAATTACTTTGCTATTGATTTAACAAATCCAAATTCATATTTTTAGTGAGATAGCAATAGTCTTAAACAAAGGAAAATATATGGGGGTTTCGTTTATTGATATCTTTAAGAGCAAAATTCATGCAATGATGTTCCACATTTATTATAAATTTCATTAACAATTTCTTTACAAATGATGCACTTAACGAAAAAACATTTATCTAACAAAAATGTTTCTCAAATTTAGCAAAATGAATTTTTAAGTGTATAATTATTAAAAGAAAAAGAATACTCACTTATATTGCTAAAAGTTATCCATAATTTTTCTTATTTGTCAATAGAAATGAAAGCAAGGAGGATTTATAGAAACAAAACAAAAGATACAAATAATTGCATATAAACATCGCAAATTTAACATTTTTGAATTGTCAAAAAAATTTCCAAACTTTGGAAATTTTTTGTAATTAATTTGTCCAAACTTTCTTATATTATTAAGGATGAATATGATGTATGATTAATATCTTACTATTATACCAAAAATATTATTAAATTTAGAGTTTAAATATGTTAAAAGATTACAAATGAGTTCATAAAAGGTAATTTATCTAAAGATACATGTCTTCAAGTAATTTTTTTTAAATCCAAAAGATATCATTATTTAAAGCTTCTTCTAACTATAACAAGACATCTTTGTGTATTAAAAATTTATTATCGTCAGGTGACTGCTATGCATTTCGTAGCCAATTTCTGCCTACCAGGACTACTAAACACAGCAATCATTCTGTAAATTTCTACTGCGATCAACATTTTAAGCCAATACATGATCTGGAATCCTCCTCTCTATGACTCTTCAACGGCGGGACATTATACCCCACGAAGCTTCTAACAATCATAAAGGACTTATGGTTGTTAAGGACTTAAAAGGACTTTAATAAGAAGATATTTTGCTACTTCTCAGTTACAAGAACAACGTTTTTTTGGCATCGGGAGTTATAGTTTTTTCATATTATGATTTCCCTTCAAAAATCTACCAATAAAATCATTATGTGAGAACGAAATGAACAGAAGAAACTTCTGCAAAATATTGAAAAATAAAACAAAATATCTGAAACTATTAAGTTTTGAATGCTACTTTTTTCATTTTTAAATTATTTATGAAAGATACTGTATGCTTATTGATTTGTGAATTCATTTCTGAAAATTATTAATTATTTTCATTCAAAACTCTTCGAGTGAAAATTTCTGTTCTTATTTGAAAATAGAGTACTAATTAAAATCTGCATTCTAAAATATTAAATATCAAAATTATCCATAATTTTCCGAAAACTGTTAAGAAATAATAATGTAACAGACTTATGCACTATGAATAATAACTTTTTCCATTCTAAAAACTCTTAAATTTTTTATCCGAAACGCTTCGTGAACAATAAATGGAGTGTAGCTCGGAGGCCTTGAATAATATTTTCACTCACTCTGTATACAGACCACTGGAGCGGCAGCTTGCTTTCAATGGTAAACAATTGAAGCGTGACATTTGATTTTGATATTCAGGTCTCCTATTTTTAAATAACAATGAATTGATTATTTCATTGTTTCTAAATATAAATCATATTTTTCAAGTATATATTGTTGTTAAAATTCAAATTATTTTAAACATATAAGAAAAAAAATTGATTTTATGTTAATTAAGAGAAAAATAATAACTTGAAAATTATTTATAAATATATTTAATTATTTATATTATAATTAATTTATATAAATTAATGATTACTAATTGAACTGCTAAAATCTTAATAATGAAACTTGATAGTGTTTGAAACCAATGTAGGATCAACGCCATTTCATCGATTGCAATTTAACTCGATATGCATATAAATATAACATACCTAAATTTATATCCGACATTGATCCTAGATTGATTATATAATAGATTTTTATATAATTTATTTCTTTGAGATATAATTTTTTAGATATTTAATAGATTTTTAATGGATAGAAAATATTTATATAAAAGTAACTTTAAACACTTTCGAAACTTTTTGCAAAACAAGCTTTTTCATAAAAATTTTAACAAAAATAAATTTGCTTTTAACAAATAATCTTATAGCTTAAAGACGTTATATGACATATAAATATGCAGCTCATATGAATACGCCGGACATTTTACATGTAATGATCATATATTCATAAGTTAAGAGCAAGAAAAATATTACCAAAAATCCCCATACATTTATTCTGAGTTTATGGTGGCTTAACGGTTGGTTACCATTTTTCCGTGCTTAAGGTCTCGGGTTTGATCCCAGCCTCTATTAAACAACGGGAAAAGATTATTCTTCTGATTTCTTTATGCACATCTGTATGTGTGGGTTCTTAGATTTTTCTGGGTTTCTTCCCTTGAGGCATACTATCTATGAAAAGTTTTTCCGGAAGGCAACTTATACGGCGGACAATAAAATACCTTACAATAAGCTAGGCTGTTAGACTCTCTCCTATGCTGCCTCAAAGCACTCATTCTGGGAGATCAGCATAAATACAAAACTATATCTATTTCTTTTTCTTCAGTGGTTGTAGGATCGAACTCAGAATTTTCCACTCTGTAGACCAGGTAGATATAAACTCAAAATATTTAAAATATTTAATAATTTTTTGACGACAATATTTTTTTAAGTTTTGTTTTTTAAAAATTTCTGTTATTCATTCAATGGGAAAAAATACTTTAGCTAATATTCATTATTCTTTCCTAAATTGCTTTCGGTATATTATTATTAAGAAAGTCTTCATGCAGAAAAACATGAAGGTATCTGAATTCATAATTTGTGTGCTTATTGTTTAAGTTATTGATGTGTCTGTGAAGAAATTTCCCCAGAAAAAACAGTTAAAGATAACATTTGCACACATCTGGAAAAAAAGGCAGTATTAATAGGTCCTAAAACTTAGATTCATTAAAATTATCGTTGCATCAGTAGCTCCTTTGATTACAACTATTACACTTATTTTAAGAACTTAATGATAATATCTATTCTATGATGCTTCATTGGTTAATGATTTTATTGATTTCAAAACACTGCATCCAAAATTTTAATTATTAATGTATCGTCCTACAGCAAAAAAATTCAAGTGACTTCATTAAATTTGGTATTTGGTCTATACAGAAGATACTCTCAATGAATTTAAAAAATTAATTTTTGATAAAATATTTTAAGTGATTCTCACAAATACGAAAGATAAACTTAAGATTAGTAAAGACCAATGCAAAATTTCTGTTAAACTATCATTTGATCTGTAAGTCAATATTATCCCTGCTGTTAAAGTGTCAGTGGTTTTAGACATTTATGGGGATACTTGATATATATTAATTTTGAATTAAGGTTTGAAATTTAAAACTCTGAATTTAAAAAAATATGTTACTGTTTTGAACAAAGAACAATTGAATTTATTTTGCATACTTATTTTGGTTTATATTTTTAATAATAATAAAATAATTTGTTTCAAGATTACCTTATATAGTGATATTTTACTTTAAACCAAATTCTATTTTGTATTTAGTTTACTTTTCTCAAAGTAAATTTTTGGCCAGTGGTTTAGTGAAGGGAATATATTGTGCCCCGGGTGCCGTTCCAAGAGAGGCGCCAAATAATTGCAAAGACAAAGCAAATTTTCCTTAAATTTCAGGTTTGTTTTGATAGAAATATCAAATTTATTCGGGGAAACATAAATTATAAATTTATTAATTATAATCATATTAAGAGAAATAAATCGTGAAGCCTAAGGGAAATCAAACAATGAAATGAGTGAAAATGTTATTTTTATATATTTGAAAGGTTTTTACTTTAAAGTTATTCATAAAATTATTTTGTTGATATTATACATATTAATTGATGGATTAATAACTCAGGGAAATTCTAAAAGAGTAAACTCATGAGATACAATTTATTTAATTTAGCAAATGCAGCTAGGTTGACAATATTCTTTACGAGTCCTAATTTTTTACTGGTTGTCTAATTCAAGTTTCATACCTAGAAAAAATTATTAAACAAATAAATCTTTTCTATTAAAATTGATTATTCAAAATTCAAAAAAGTGTTGTAAATTGATTGTTCAGAAATTCAATTTGTAGAAATTTTCATTTTTTTAAATGTTATTTGACATAACATTGATTTTTTTTACAGAGATTAAATGATACTGAATCAAAACTTGGGAAATCTTCATTTTATATAACTATAATTAATGTTGCATAAAAATACTAATGATTTCGTCTTTGAATTTTTTCACTTGTGGAATAAATTATGCTTGGGTCCTTTCCTTACCAAGCAATAAAGTTACCCGTCAAGAATGAGGGGAAAAAAAGTGTTAAAGAGGATCAAATTATTTAAGAATACGAATTTTAGTGTCAATTTCATATTTAAAAATTATTTAAGTGAATTGATATTATCAGAAAAATCATCAATCTTAATATCAAGAAGCATTATAAAAATATTTGCATTTATTGAGTTTTAAGAAAATTTCTTGGAAATTATATTGTGTATTTAAACAATATAGATTGCGTTTTGAACTCAAGATTCGCAATAAACTCTAAATAAAGTGTCACATAATACTAGTTAAAGAATTTTAATCAAAGTGTGTTTTTAATTAAAGGTGCCTTTTGTTCAAAATACACATGATCAACAGCAAACTAGCCACCAAGGAAAGTAAAAGTGGAATATTTTCTACAATATCCAGTTGGGAGGACTGTCTTCCTACAATCGAAATGGCATCCAAGAAGAAATGCAGATAACAAAATTATATTTATTGGACAAATATATTATACTAGAAATAACAAGTGATTAAATTTTCAAAATATTTGGCTGGATAGATCCTGAGAAATCAGTACTCAGAACAACCACCTCTGGCAGTAATAACAGCAGTTATACGCCTGGGCATTGAGTCAAACAGAGATTGGATTGCAGGTTCAGATGCCCATGCAGCTTCAACATGATGCCACAGTTCATCAACCGTAGTGACTGGCGTTTGGTGACGAGCCAGTCCATTGACCAGACGTTTTCTATTGGTGAAAGATCTGGAGAATGTGCTGGCCAGGGCAACAGCCGAACATGTTTCGTATCAAGGAAGGTCCGTACAATACTCCAAACATGTGGTCGGGCATTATCCTACTGAAACGTAGGGTTTCGCAGGGCTCGAATAAAGGGTAGAGCCGAGGGTCGTAACACACCAAAGATGTAACATGCACTGTTCAAAGCACCGTCAATGCGAACAAGAGGTGACCGAGACGTGTATCCAATGCCACCCCATACCATCACGCCAGGTGATGGGCCAGTATACGATGACCAATGCACGCTGCCAGTGTGCGTTCACCACGATGCCGCCAAACACGGATGTGACCATCATGATGCTGTACACAGAACCTGGATTCAGCTGAAGAGATGACGTCTCGCCATTCGTGCGCCCAGGTTCGTCTTTGATCACACCATTGAAGGCGATCTTGTCTATGACGCAGCGTCAAGGGAAGCCGCAGCCTTGGTCTCCGAGCTGAGAGTCCATGCTACTGCAAACGTCGTCGAACTGTTCGTGCAGACACTTGTTGTCTTCCAAACGACCCCGTTTCTTGACTCACGGCTCGTGACGTGGTTGCACGATCCATTACCGCCATGCGGATAATATGCCTGTCTTCTCGGCTGTTAGTGATAGGTGGCCATTGAGATCCCGCATGGCGTTCCGTATTACTGTCCTGAACCCATCGATTCCATATTCTGCTAACAGTCATTGGATATCGAAAGACGCGAGCAGCAATACTGCGATAAGATAAACCGCAATCCCGGTACGCTACAATTCGACCTTTATCAAAGTCAGAAACGTGCTGGTACGCATTTCTCCTTCTTACACGAGGCTTCACAACAACTTTTCACCAGGCAACAACGTTCAAATGCAGTTTGTGTATGAGGAACTGGCTGAACAATTTCGTCATTTAAACACAATGTAGGTGTCGCTACTGGCGCCTGCTTTGTCTGAATGCGCTGAAAAGCTAATCATTTGAATATCACAGCACTTTCTTCCTTTCGTATAAATTTCACGTCTGTAGCATGTCGCCTTCTTGGTGTAGCAATTTTAATGGTTAGTAGTGTATTATTTTACAGTAAAAATTGGCAATATTTATTTTTTTAATTGCATGCAAAATATGAAAATTCATTTTAATATTTTGTAATTAAGAATTTACATTGAATTCTAATTTTTTTATCATTGGTCTCTTATCATTGTTCTTAATTTAATTTTAATACTAACAAAAATATAAAAAGAACCCTGGCGTTTTGTTTACAAATCAGTTTTGTATTATATTTTAAATCTAATTTCTTTAGGAAAAATTTTCTTTTGAAAGATTCCATTTTTTTAAAAATCTACGTTTCTTACATAAAAATAAATCATTAACTTAAAAATGATTTTAGGTAATCTAAAATAATTGTAAAAAAATAAAATAATTGCACTGTTTTAGAATTAACATTAGCATATTTTGCTTGTGGTGATTTTCATTTCTTTAAATTTTATGCATTCTAGTAAAATAGAATTGACCATTTTGTAATATAACTCAATTATTCATTAGATATTATTAGGAATAATAGCAACATCTAAATTTTCCATACAGTATTTTTATATTGAGCAATATTATATTATCTTACCATAAAATATTTTTATTTTGAAAATTATATGAAAAAAATGAGTCAGATAACTAATTATTCAGCTATATTTCCATTTTAAGAGGCATAAATCTCTAAAACAGTTCTTCAAGTTTCATAAAAAAAACTCTTAACATTTCAAAATGGAAATTTCAAGAATGTTATTTGTGTGTGTGTGTATCGTACAGAATAAAATATAATATCCCCAAACTTGATTGTATAACGCATTTCGCTCAAAATCAGTTTGAAGGGAAAATTTTGCAATATTGATAGCCAAAAATCAATTTTGCGATTTGAATCAAATTTGGATTTAAATTTTAAAAAAAAAATCTAACTATGCAAAGCTTGTATATTTTTATATAAATGATTGATTTAAGACAATTTTAATCAATGGAACAAAGTAAAATTGGAAGATTTAAACAAACGTTGATAAAATGTGACTTTAATTTTAGCTTAAAAATTATATTATAATATCATTTTTAAATTATTTTGCAGAAATCAAATCTGTAAGATTTAATCACTAATTCAATTTCACCATTTGAATAAAATTTGCATTAACCATAATAAAACTCAAACCATTCAATTTGACATAATTTTTTACAACAATTAACATCTTTAAAAGGTTAAGTAATAGTATAAACAGAATATTGAGGTAATGAAATGTAATTAATCAAAAAATTATGAAAATATATAATTTTAACTTCAAAACTAATTTTAAAGTGTATTTTTCAGAGAATTATTTTGAAAGAAAATAATTGGTTATTTTTTTTTTCAAGTAACGCTATTTCGCAATTTGAAGGAAATTTGCATTTAATAATGAGCAAATGTTAACCATGTAAGCCCACGCTATATTTACATAAATCAATGTCTTAACAGAGTCCCTTAATCAGCAGACCATACAAATCAAATCACACGAGCTAGTACGCTTGAATAATCGAATAAAGATTTGGAGTGTTTTAATCTCTTAATATAAGAAGACCTTGCCTCGTCCGATGTGGGAAAAGGAAAGTCCTTGGAGTAACGGTGGTTCCCAATGAATATTCATTTTAGGAATTACAACATACGTCTCTCAATAAAAAGGCTTGATCCGCATTTTTCTAATTCTAACTTCCAATAGAGAGCGCTGGAGTCTACATTGTGACCAACGATGAATTACATCTTTGGAATCATTGTTTCAACCGCTGCCTTAGTGGCAAATGTGGCATCGCAGCCCCATCTGGTGACGATGCAGAAAAAAGAGCTGATGGAAATTATTAATTGCGTTAATGATTGTGAGTATGAATTCTTAAATTCTGTTATAAAATTCAACCCTTTTTAAAATTCTATGTTTTTAAAAAGTCAGACAATTTTTTTATGATTCTTTCTTATGTATCTTCCGATTTTATGTAATATTAATGCAAATTATAGAGACAATTTTAAATTAATTTAAATTTTTTTTTTTTGGTTTTTAGTTTCCTTTTCTTAAAAATTTATTTTTTATGTATTTAAATCTACTAAAATCGTCCTTAAATCTTTTTGAAGACTGCCTCATTAAAAGATAACTTTTGTGAGAATATTTCTCTTATATTGAAAGTTCTCTTACAAAAAAATTGTATCATTGATTTTAAAATTATCCTATATGATATAAATTAAATATACTTTCTACAAAAAATAATTACAGGGTTATGAAATTGAAAATACAATATTTTTTTGTGATAGATTTTGTTTCTTTAGTTTGATATATTCTAATAAGAATAGATTATATTCCATTATGATAAAACTCAATTATTCTAAAGAAATAATGTTGAAATATGCTTAAAGATTTTTAGATTAGACATACCATTATCTTTACTTTATTTGCCATTCAATTTCTAGCATAAAAAACGATTTAATTCAATCATTTTTTCATATTTTTCAAAATGTTCGTTTCTACAAAACAATCAAGAATAATTTCCTCCAAACAAATTGTGTATTCATAATCAATTACTTTCCAATTTTCTATTAGAAAAAAGAAACTTAATATGGAGTTCATTTAAGGACAATTAATCATTATAGTTTACATTTATTTCATTCAACTGTAAAACTAGAAAGTGACTGTCACCAAATATATTTATTGAAATTTTTTACAATAATACGAAAGAAACAAAAATTGCAGTAACCATACACTTGCAAAACAATTTACCATTTGTTTCGCATTAATGTGTATTTATAAAATGCTCTTACAAGTTAAGTACTGATATCTTAAAGCAAATTGTTACGCATACCTTAAAATTTTAAACAAACTCTGATTAAGTAAAATTTACAACGTAATCCAGATAAAAACAATAATTAATAATAAAGTAATATACAAATCACAATTTATTTATGAATCATGATGAATAATAATACAGAAGATTCATAAATAAATTATGATGAATAAATTCATATTTCAGAAGAGTTTCATTAGCACCAATGTTATTTCAAAATTGTTATAGTTTAAATAAATTAATTTTCTTAAATATTTGCTATATTATTCTATAATATTCTTGATAATATTTCTTTCCATAGCCCATGTATTTTATTTTTTAAAATTAAGGAGTTGTTAACTTTCCTAAATGGGAATAATAAAATCAGTAGAAACATCAAAACTTTAATATTAATTTCATTTTATTTATTATTAAACTGTTTTACTTCATAAATTCTTGATTTAAAATTGTGTTGATTCCTTGCTTTTGAGCTTCAACTCTGTAAAATCTATCACATTTTGGCACAACAGTCAAATAATGTTCATTTAATTTATTACGTGAATCTCTCAAGTCACCATTCAGAATAAAATTACGTAATATGTTTCACGCACTTTTATAAGGAGAACATTTTAGATCGTGTGAAAATCATATAGATAATTTTGATATTCACGAATATTATTAAAATTATTAGTAGAAAATGAATAACGCAAAATATGTATCTTATGAAGAAATAACAAGCAAACAAGAAACATTGGAATAAAAATCAAACTATCTAATTCCATTCTATAGTTATATCAGAATATTTATGTAAAACTAAAACAATAATATTCTGGGGTTCATCATTATTTACCATTAGTTTTGAATGAACTTTAATTTAAAATAATGATCATCAATGATCAGGGATCGAATAAAATTTCATAAATTTCTTACAAAATTTCAGACTTCCTGCAAAATATTGGCATGAAATAAATATATAAATCAGAATGATTTTATATTAAGATTTCAAAATATAAATATGACCTGCTCTTTCACACACTATGTGAAACACAAAATTCAGTAATACTTCCAGTTGTTTTTTATCACTATATAAAATTTCTGAAATTTTTATTTCATTTATTTTTAAAAAGAAAATATTTCTCTTAAAACATTTGCATTAATTTCATAAAAATATTTATTTATTACTAATTATAAATTGGGTACATTCTTATTTAACAGCGAAAGACCCTACGCTTTGTGCAAGATTTACCCAGTGCGAAGCACGGTTGCCATCCGTGGTAAGTTAAATATGATATTTTTCATTTTATTATGTTTACTGGAATCAATACTGCAGGTCATTTCATTTGTTGATATATGCAACTTTTCACTTGGAACTTAAAATTGGTTTATAAGAATAAATGAAACTCCGTGAACTATCATATTCTTCATATAAATATCTACATTATTTAAAACATATGTAAAGTGCTTATTTTACAACTAAATCTAATTTTTTCTGATTAATGCCAAAGTAAAAATTTGCATATTATGTTTGCATAATAATTTAAAAAATAACTTTTTTTATGATATCGATTCCCAACAAGGTTTTAGATTATTATTTAGGCAATTCCGCTTGGTTTAGCATCTTGCTTGTGAAGAATAATTTTCACAGGACCAACGCTTCTAAATCCATTATTTGTTGAAGAGAAAATCAGAAAGTTAACTATTCAATTTTAAATTAGCTTATTTATTTTGGTGACAATTTCGTAGGGTTATTCGAATGCATAATTTAACATGATTTATGTTCAAAGTGTAATGGAAATTAAAATTTTAATGTAAGATTAAATTCAAAACTTCTACATTTTTATCACAAAAAGTATTTAATAATAGAAATGTCATGTTTTAAAAAAATTAATTAAAATGGAATTTTAAAATTCTAAGACCTTTATTATATAAGTTGTAGTTGTAAAAGTTCTTTGTAGAGAATTCTATTTAAATGTATCTAATTGTGTGCTACGAAGATGAAATCACGAAATAATATAATAAACAGAAAAGAAATATAATTTAATAAATTCAACATCTTTAGAAATTATTTCACTTAAATATCAGAAAGTTCAAATTAAGCCTAAATTAATGCGTTTAGTGAATTCGAAATAGAGTTTAATAAGTATCTACATCAATTTAACTGAAAATGACAGATAAAAAAGACGCAACCTCTTTTTATTGTCTGTTGTGAAAAAAGTGTGAATTGAAAAACTGTATTTTTACATTGTATGAAAACAGAAAACAGCTGCATAGAGCAGACATATTGTCGCCTAACTGTCAAAGTCTGTAATAAAGAAACTCATTTGTTAACATAAATTATACAGAAATATTTTAAGTGTTAAAATGTCAACACCTCATAACATTAATAATGGTCAGGAAATTTTAATAAAATATTAGAGACAAAAAGCGATGCCGAAATTCTTGCATTATTATTTACTGATAATCATAACTTATTTGTGCTAATTATTTATCGATTTGTAATAGCTAATGATAAAGGATTTGCAATGTATATTATTTTGTGAAAAAATTAGAACTTTTGTTATATTTATATGAAATTTTAATGCGTTACTGCAACTTATGAAAACAATGAATCCATTAAAAGTTTCTTATTTATTATCAATTATTTTACATTGCTATTCCATTAGGATACTTAGTTAAAATTATACAATTGCATTGAGTATAGTTAAAATGTTATATGATATACAATGCACAATTTTAACTTGATCAAGTATGTAAATACTGTCTCCCCTTGTATTGTAATTAAAAATAAAGAATAAATAGCTTTTCATTTAATATATACTTTTTAAATAATTTACATTATTTTCTAAGATAACTATTTCATGAAATGATTAAATTCTATAAGTTAACAATAAAATAAATAAGATATACGAAAATGAAAATAACTAATATAATTTATGGATTTTGCCTAAAATTAGTTATTTTAAACATATCGATTGAAAAAAAAATCTCTTTGTTGATAAAAGTACTGCTATATTTACTTCCTTTCACTTGAAGAAGAATTGAAGATATTTCTAAACTTTTTCTGAGATAGTTTATTTATATTATTTTATAGTTTCTTTAATTTAATGTAGCATTAAAGTTTTATGTAATTTATTTTATATTCCTCATAATTTGTAAAAAAATATCAGCATTAATTGACGAGTCAAGCCGTATAATTAAAGGGATATAAATTTTCGATCAAAACCTCTTTTGCTTCTTTTTAATAATTTTACACTAATTTTATTCCAATTAAATTTACCCGTCACTCTCAGCCAATGGTTAACTTTAATTTAGCAATTACATGCATGAATTACAGGGCATAAACTCCTAAATATATCTAAAAGTATTTCTTCACCTGAAAAGTATTTTCAATGTATTTTCAATATTATTGACTTAATTAAGAGAGAAAAATACACTCAGTATTATTTTAAATCCTAAAATTACCTTAAAAATGGTTATATTGGGTCATAACAACAACTAAAAATTATAGTTAATTATTGAGATTAATAATTTTGAGACTGATACCTAAAAAAACTTTTATTTTTTAGACATTTGAAATATATACAAAATGTGAAAATAAATTCACTAACAAAGAAAATAGGTTGAAGAAATGCCATAGAGGTGAAAAAATGTATAGAGACATGGAAATACCTATGAAAGTAAGTCAATGATATTTTAATTTAAGAATTGAAAATCATTTAGGCTATTTATTCATTTGTTATGGTTATAGTATTTAAATTTAATACGCATTATTAAATTAAAATTATTCAAGCTAAATAATAAAAATTAAATAGTATTAATAACTTATTATTTTTTATTAGATTTATTAGATATATTATACTATGACTATATATTCCATCTACAATTTAAAAATTATTTAGCTTGGTTATTAAATCATTATTTTTATTTACATTAATTATGAATTATCCTTAGACAAATACCCTCTCTTAATCTTAATTCATTTATATCATTATTTACATATTAGTTTTAAAAGATTGATTATGTATTATATTTTAGTAATTTTTTACACGTACACCTGTATGAGTTTTATTATAAATTATAATTTTGAAAGTTGAACTTATCTTAACATGGGAAGAAGCAATTTCAAAAGTAATTAGATTGAATGATATTTAAAATAAACAGAGATGTTCAGAATTCTACATATAAATATACATATGAAATTGCTTTCTTATAAGCAATTTAATTTATCTTGTGTTTGAAAAATGCCTAACTATTGCTAATTTTATCAGAACATCTTTGCTTTATTTATGAAAGTATTTGCATTATCACTAGTATAAGTTATGTATTGGAAAAATACAATATATTTTATGTATTAAAAAGATTATCCAAATAAAAAAATGCTATATATTTCACTATAACCAATATCTTGTTAGTTAAAAACTTCCCATATAACAAAAAGTAACTAAAGAAACTCGAATACATGGATTCAGAAATAACAAGAGTTTCGACATCTTTTAACAAAAGAGAAAGTTATCTTTGATTTTAGAACATACTTTTGATTTTGAGTATATGGATCTGACAAGTTTGTTATGATAAATGTACACCCATAATGCAAGAAGTTGACTTAGAACAATTTTTTAAATTACATTTTACTTTCAACATTAAAAATAAATTGATTTACATCTAATAGTAGCTTATCGCACTCTTAATGTAATGTAATGTAATAAATCTCCTTTAAAATAATCTGAGAGTTGTTTCAATAACTCTTTTTAAATTTTTCGAACTCACTATCTTCCGATCGTGCGAATTACCCTGGCCTGATTGGTTATGGCGTCATTATCGGAAGGTAGCGAGTTCGAATACCGGCTTAGCTGAAGATCCGTCGTATTCTTTAATAGCGACTGAGGCACGTAAAATATGTCGTAGTCACAATATCCTCTGTGTTTTCATTCCAAAATAATGCTACTGGAGGAGTTAGGAGATAAGCATTGGGTCTTCTCTGTCTTCCTATCTCTAAATTGGAAGATCCAAATGGTGCTGCCCTCTATGATCCAAAGTCGTGCTTCTATCCTCATTGGAGAATGCTCTATTCTACAACGGATATGCTCTTTCTAACTTTATTTGCCCAATCCGAGACGGCCGGTCTTGGCTTCACTAAGTGTCATTAGTAACAACGACAACTTGTAACAAAATCCTTCAGGAAATATATTATGTATGTGGAACAACATTGCAAGTATTTAAATCTTAAAAGATATATATACACAAAATCCAAATATATTTTCTTTTGTTTAAAACTATTGTTGTCTCACTAAAAATATGAATGGATTTGTTAAATCACTTCAGTACTTTAGATAATAAATAAATTACTTTTAAATAAAATTTATTAGGAGTTTAAGTTTAAATAAATACACTGCAGAAAATAATTTAGTACCATTGCCATACTAATTAATATATTGCTCTAACATGACAAATAATTATAACAGGGAATAATTAATTTTTGCTTAAAATATTTGTGTAATTTTATTTTGTTTACTCAAATTTGATGCAATCATTACAATAATTTCAGTTTTTATGAATATTTCTCTAAAATTCTTACATTTTATCCCTTTATCATTATTGAAAGTAAATAAATTGTGAAATTACAAATTACATTTTTCGTTAAATTTAATATTATATTTTTAGTTATTTTTAAGTCAGTGTTGAGTGTTACATTTCTTAATGTTTATGCAAAGATAATTATATAATTATCTCACATTAATTTACATTTTTCATAACTACATAATTGTTTTTCAGATATACGACTGTATAGTTGAAAAAAGTTCAAATGTAAGTATACGTATATAAATACTTTTAAAATTCATCATTTTTATCAAAAATATTGTATGTATTATGCATTCTCAAAAATATTTTCATGTTTGAAAAAATAATGCTTTAGATCTGTTACTTTTAATGAATTATTTTTTATAACTATTGCAATATCATTAGCTAAATTTACATACAATGTCTTGTAGATTATTTTGTTTTAAATAAGTTTTTCAAAATGAATGAGTTTTTCTAGTGCATATTACACGACCATGGAAATTAAAAATAAAATCTAAAACAAAAACTGGATAAGCTACATAATTATGATTTCTTTATCAATATTAACAATTAATGCAAGATATTTATTAGAATATTGATTAGATAATTTATGTGCAGTAATAAAAGTTCTATGAAGAGAATTAAGAAGTTAGCAAGTATATTTATTAATAAGTAGGAAATATTTTAATGAAAATAACATTGCAAATTTGCTTCACTTTTCTAGATACTGAAGTGAAATTTATGAAATAATGAACTTCATATTTAATAATAATAAAATATACATATATTTTAAAATATACATAGATTATTGAGATTAAACTATAAGTAAAATTTTCATAAAATATTATGCAATTATTCACACTAAAACTTCAAATATTAAATTTTTAAAATGTTTGGATTAAAATGCTTGCTTAGTTTAACAGAATAAATTTCAATGCACCCTATAATATTGTTATGTAAATTATATTTATGCTATGTGCGCATTAGTATTTGTATTGAGGAGAAATGTGTTTCTAAAGTATAGAAATGGACTGTGTTCTCAAAAATAAATGATATTTATCAAAATAAATTCATTATATAAGTTTTCAATAAGGGCTCGTAATACATCATTTTTTGAAAGTTAGAAAGGGAATTTTTTTAAAAAAAGTTTTTTTTAAAACTTATTTCCTTTATATATTTTATTGAAAGCATTATTTATATTATTATTTATTCTTTTAGCTGAATGCAACAGAAACCAAACAAATGATTGAATTCGAGGTAAGCAGTTTCTCTCCAATAAAAACAGCATACCAATCTAAGTAAATCTGGTTTACCTAAAAAATCAATTTTAGGTAAACCAGATTTACTTAGATTGGTTTTTTTTATAGGTCCAAATTTTTCAACACAAACAGAACTAACAATTGTTATGCATTTATATTTTAAATTCAATGATTTTTTTTATAGGTCCAAAATTTTCAACACAAATAGAACTAACAATTGTTATGCATTTATATTTTAAATTAAATGATTCCTTTCAATTAATTGATATTTCTTAAAAATTATAAACTTTAGCATTATTTATAAAAGTTTAAGACAATTATTCAGCTTTCAGTATTCTGTTTCTCATATATATTTATTTAAAAAAAAGATATTAATTATTTAAGCAATATCACGTAACCAGACAAGATACATATACTATTAATTAGGAAACGCTGATCTCTTAAGAATAAATTTTAATTGCACCATGTTATTTTAAGAAAATTATTTTTTTAAAACGTAATTGCAAAATTAAAGGAACAGCTTGTAATGCACTTTTATTTAATTCTTTAACTTATTGTTCAACAATGATACATTTTCAAATTAAAGATCCATGATTATGAAAATTTGTTTATCTTTGGCATATTGTATCTTACAATATTGAAGACAAAAATAAATATTAATTATTTAAATAGTATTAATTAACTAGCCAAACGGCTTTATTTATATAACATAATAAACGGATATTTTTAGCAGAAATTTTTGAAGGATTATTTCATTTTAACCTAAATAAATTACTTTTAAAGTAAAATGACTTTTAAAAAAAATGCCCTTTAAGCATTTAAAAATTACAGCAATGTATTTTGTAGCATTAGCAGTTTCTTTTTCATACACCCAATTTATAAGAATGAGTTTTTTATAATCTGAAATATAGTTCTAACTATTAGGTTTTAACGTTTTGTCATGTACACCAGCGCTTTTAAAAGTGTTTTTTTTTTTTTTTTTTTTTTTTTTTTATTTTTTATCTAACATATTCTGCATTTTGTAAAAACCCTTGCTTGAATTCAAAAATATATTTTAATGAGAGTTTGAACCCTGTAATAATAAATAATTGTTTTTGTTTAATTATATTTAAATCATTT
The DNA here is from genome assembly GCA_026290005.1 of Latrodectus geometricus. Classification (NCBI taxonomy): domain Eukaryota; kingdom Metazoa; phylum Arthropoda; class Arachnida; order Araneae; family Theridiidae; genus Latrodectus; species Latrodectus geometricus. Next base: position 79,596 of record JAPDSC010162480.1, on the reverse strand, counting down.
CCTTCACTTTAATTTGATAAAAAAAAACTTTATTTTAATAAGACATCTTTAATTGTAAATATTGATATCAAAATTTTGAAAGCTTCGTAAATATAAGAAAATATATTAACAATATATTAAGAATACCGTAAATAGATTAATAACTTCATGATATGTGACAAGTTATCATCTGAACGACTGATGCTCATTTCCACATTTAATTGCTTAATTTTTCACTTTTGAATAGAATTTTAAGGATTCGGGTGTTTTTAAATTCTAAGTCACTATGACTTAAATCCTCGTGACCGGTCCATGGTGCCCTGATTGGTTAGGGCATTGTTCTCGTTACCAAACGGTGGTGAGTTCGAATCCCATCTGAGCCGAAGATCCGTCGTGTTCACTAAAGGTGATTGGGGCACGTAAAATCTGTCAAGTCGCAATGTCCTCCATGTTCCCATTACAAATTAATACCTCTGGGGGTGGTTGGAGCCAGGCTTTGGGTCTTCACTGGTTTCAATCTCTAAATTGGAAGATTCAGGTAATGCTGCCATCTATGAGCCAAAAGTCGTACTTCCACCTTTGTATGAGGGTGCTCTATTAAAAAACGGAAATAGCTCCCTCTCTGACTTCATTCGCCTAGTCTCTCTGGCGGGCGGGCTTAACGTTGCCAAGTGTCATTAATAACAACAACAACAAATAAGAGACTGTAGAGGGAAAAAACAACTGTTCAATGCGATAAAGATAACAAATATATATATGTGTGAAATTCGTATGAAATCTAGAAACATGTAATAGAAGCAGATTGGGATTCAAGCTCAATAAATCCATTTCAGACACTTAGACTTTCATCACAAGTTATTGCTTCCTTTAAACTATCCTTAGTTATGTAAATCTCTTAAGATATTCAATAATTAGACTATGACGCATCATCATGTTAGTTCATTAACAAACGTCATGATTTTGAAAATTTTGTCATGAATAGATAGACATTTCATCATCTTAATTCATTTGAAACTGTCACGCTTCTGGACACTGATTTAGATTAGGCTTTGACATATTATCATAAGTTTTTGTTTACAAACAGCTTATCTCTGCACTCTCAAGTCATTAAACAGTAGTGGATTATCGTATTCATTAATTTACAATTGACTGCTTATCACTGAACGTTCTATTCATTAATTAAACTATGACGTATCATTACATTAATTCATTAACTAACGTAATTTTGTGCACTCTATTCATTAATTAGCATATGACTAATGTAGACACTATATGATTGAATTTATCTTTTATTTATATAAAATTGTACATTTTGAATAAAATGATTTTAAGAATGTTTGATTTATAAAATTACGTATTTCAAGCTAAAGCTGTCAATATTTTATTGGTAGAGGGATTTTAAAATCACTAAAAAATACAATTTTCCTTAGTAAATAAGATGGCATTTATTCTTGTTTGATCTAGGTGTGAAAGATTTAAAAGTTTATAAGCAAGATGATTTTCAATTTTAAAATTTAATTTTATTAAATTCTTTCCTTAGTCAAAATCTATCCAAGTATTATTTATAGCAATTATGACTATCCTATAAGAATTCACCAAAAATATGTTAAATTTAAACTGTGGGATTATTTTAATTAACTTTATTAAAATAAAATATCACAAGTTATTGAATTTTAATGTAATAATTTCGTGTAATGATTTAAATTTTTGTAACATATAATTACTTTGTTTTTTTCAAAATAATAATACAGAAGTTTCAGTAGTAGTTTATTGATCTTTTAAAATTCTCATAAATGTTTTAATGTTAAAAATTAATAATTTTAATAATAATTTTAATAAGGAACGTTTATGGAAATAAAGTATTTTAAAATAATTAATTAAGTTAGTTCAATTAAAAATTATTAATCAATGCTTAATTATATATATATATATATATATATTTCTTATTAACAATTATTTAAGTTTACTAATTATATTTGTTATGTTCTTTTCAGCACTGTTGTAGAGATTTGTACGCATCATGTAGAACTTCACAGTCCTAATAAACTGTCATGATAGCCAGAAACCCAACTCCAAGATGAAACCAAGCTTATAAATTACATAACAAATAGATTGATTTTGAATGTGAAAATTTTGATTGTTGATTTTATAAATTTTAAACTGCAATTAAATCAACATGAAGAAAATTCAAGATAAGGAATTCAAATTTATAAACTAATGTTCATAAATTTGAAAACAAACAAATAAATTTTTGGGGTAAAAGTTTCCATAGAGAATCAATATATTTTATGAACAAATTTTATTGTAATTTATTTATTAGATGAGTTTTGTATGTATATAATATATAAATAAATTGAGAACTCAGAATATTTGTGTATTATTTTATTTCGACACATAATAGCATATATTTATGTTATACGTATTATATTACTGTTAAAATTTACAATCAAAAGAAAATTATACAATATAGTCACATAAGACATTTGTGCTGAATGCATGACATAGATTTGTTAGGTGCAAGACTTTTGCAAATGCTGAAATAAATAATACTAAAATTTACAAATTCTGTATTTGTTTAAATATTTATCATTTTCTAAAACCTTTTAATAATTTAAAGAGAGCATAATTAAAAGTAAAATTATACAAAAGTTCAGTTATTATAAAAGGAAATTAACCTCAAAGAAATGAAAAATTTTTTTTATCTATTTAATTTGAGCATATATGCATCTATGCATCAAAGGATATTAAAATAGTTATTTATTTTCGGTTATAGCAAAAAATAAAAAAATTATAATACTTGAAAGACTAATAAACATTTATTTGATTTTATTCTTTTCTTTAATATTGATTCGTTAAATAGTTAAGGTTCATAATATTCATTTTTGCTCTATCAATCATAAATTTTCATCGATTTTTTAACAAATTTTTAGCAATTTAAGAAATTACATAAGTATGCTAAAGTAAACTTAGAAAACAATAAAGCCAATGCCTTACTATTTCCTAAATTAATTATGTTTTGTAACTTTACAACAATGAAAAATAGTTAAAATTATTTATATTAGATCTGAACCAAACTGAAATCTAGAGCACTTATAAATATGCTTATGAGTACACTCTAAAGTGTATTAGTACGAGCGCACAATATTGTGAAACCTTTTCTATATATAAAGCAATGAATACCATAGCCAAAATTATATATAATTAATAGAGCTATTATTTTAAAATTAATAAAAATTTTATACCTGAATCTCATAATCAAAGCAAACAAATAGCATCATTAAAAACACAGTAATCCAAGATTTACCTTTAAATTATTTATTAAAAATTTAATCCTAAAAATTATCTTTAAATTGACATGAAACATTTAACATAAGAACAACCAAAGCTAAAAATATTATTTAAATATAATAATTCAATTATTTTCCCTATTCCTGTTCAAAAGAACTTTAAATGTATGTATATTAAGTTTAAATTACATAAATTTATAGCTATTTTGAATTAAGGAAAGGCCATATTTTTACCTTGTTCTTTGAAGTAATAAATTTTAAAACTATCATTATATAATCGTTCATAAAATAATTTCCGTAACTAAAATTTTAAAATCTCAATTTTACTATTACTAATTAATTATTTTTAAAGGTCAATTATTTTGTTAACTTTCAGAGATGTTTAACTTTTGTGGCGTCTGTTGGATTTTCAATTGTTTATGTTCTTTATTCGGTTTTCAATACTGCATTTCATATTTAAAGTATGGTATTCCCATTTTTAAAAAAAAAACTCTTCATTTTACATTTTTGTACAAAAATTTAAAATGAAGAGTTTTTTTTTTTACAAAAACTTAAAATGTTTTCAAAAATTTAAAATAAAAATTTAAAATTCATTTTTGTACAAAAATTTAAAATGCTTCATCACCAAATATGTATTTAAGAGTTTGATAAAAACATACACAAAAAAATAAATACATTTAAAAAATAAGAAGAAAATGTGTAAATTGAAATACTATTTTTTTCAGCACATGCACACATTCATATTCTTAAAAAGTGCATAGACATTTCAAGTGCGTAATATTCTAAGCTACAAAAACAAATGCATAAACATTTGGAATAAGTTAAGAGTGCGTGTCCTAAGAGCTAAGTGATAGTGAAGACACGGTTCATAAACTGTAATAAAATAAAATACATATACGATACAAGATGACTACATAGATGTTAGCATGCCAATAAGAACGTTTAAGGCAGTGCTCTTATATAACAAGGTAATTTGTATTGATTGACTTTACGTAGTGCTAGTATCGGAAGTTGTCGTGATTTCATGAACATAAACATCAGGTGATTTATTACAAGAACACCAATGAAGAGGTAAAATACCAGTTACTGTTTCAAAATTCAAAACAATTGTTAGAACTTCCATTTCTGCAATTCAGCTGTGGTTTTATCGTGGCAAACATTTTTCGACAAATTTTATATCAAAAGATGTTAATTTTTTATGTACAAGATGAAAAGGAAATCATTGCAGTGTGCAAGAATTGAATTAACAAAAAATAGTTTTACTCTTTTTGTAATTTTTTTAAATATGTAGATTCAAAAACATTAACAATTCAATAAAAATCGTCATTCTTATCAAAGAAACAATTCTAAAAATGATAGTTTAATCATCGTAAGATTATTTTATCTTAATTTTAAACCCATTCGAAAGCAAAGTTTCTTGGTGAGAATTCTCAAGCGGGAATAAAAATAGAATTTCAAAAATTAACTATGCATTCACTTCTGCACTAAAAAAATATTCGTGAAAAATTATTTCGCCATTTTTCTGCTGTATGAATTAGAATTAGATTTCCCAACCAAAATTCACGCCAAATTTTCATTTTTGAAAATATTGTCTTTAATCCTGATTAAGAAAATTCTTAATATATAACGGAAAATTCGGAATATAAGTTAATCAATGAAACTCTTTTTTTCTATATTATTTATCTGATGATATTTTTCTATGATATTTTTCTGATATATATATATATATATATATATATATATATATATATATATATA
>JAPDSC010162480.1:49375-74472 GCA_026290005.1 Latrodectus geometricus | reverse complement strand
ATAAGTCGTCTTTTCCTTGATCAGAGTGGAAAAATGTTTTGCAAAGTTGATTTCGCTGAATTTATAACTCGCATCGTAAGAATAATAAATGGATAATTTTATAGTTCAGCTATTTTTTTCTGATACATAGGATATTATATATATATATATATATATATATATATATATATATATATATATATATATATATATATATAAATATATATATATATATATATATATATATATATATATATATATATATATATATATATATATATATATATATATATAATATCCTATGTATCAGAAAAAAATAGCTGAACTATAAAATTATCCATTTATTATTCTTACGATGCGAGTTATAAATTCAGCGAAATCAACTTTGCAAAACATTTTTCCACTCTGATCAAGGAAAAGACGACTTATTCTAAAATTTAATTTTAATAAAATATTCAGGGAAGAGTTTAAACTCAATATGACAAAAATATCGCTAATCCTTTAAGCCAATTTTAAGCTGGCGATATTTTATAGCTGAAATAAATTAAAGAAACTAAACTATTTATTTGACTAAAACAAAATCTCACCAATTTTTGCAGAACTTAAAATTACTGAATAATAATTGTCTTGATTTATATTAGTAATTGCAATAATAACTCAATTGGAAAATGAATCAAACTTTATTTTTCAATGGAGGACATAAGTAAACTTCAACTTCAATCAAAGTTAAAAGAAATTTCAAGTGCCTCTTTAATTATCACTAGCATCGCTTGAAGATTTTTTCCGGACAATTCTCCAATTGATGTATTTTGCTTAAGAGAGACTTAAAATTCCAGCTTAGCTCAAATTAAGGGAAACCTCTGTTATTGATACTCTACCACCTATTCTGGGCGCTTAAGATAGCACACGAAGTACTCATATTGGTACTCTCTTTATAAATTTCCAACCGAACCCAGAATTCTGAAGCTCTAGCATCTTATTATGAGCCATTTAAGTATTTCCCCAATTAGTCAGTTACTAAATGTCAATTTCTGAATCAGAACTATAAAATAAAATATTACTCTAAATTTTTTATAATTTTTTTCATAAAATTTCGCTATTAATTTAATGTGAGTTATTTTAGCTATAGATTCAGTGTCATTCACTGAGTTTATGACTTTTCAACATTTCCACTTTAGAATAATTTTTCACTACTCATCTCGTTATTTTTTTAATTTAGAGTATAATTAATAACTATTGTACCCTCTACAATTAATTTTTTTGCTTAATTAGGTACATTCCTACTGAAAAATCTAATTTAAATTACATAATTTAAACTGTTAAAGAGAATGTAATTTTAATGTACCTTAAGAATTTTTTTTAATTCTATCGCTTAATTTTAAGAAAATTATTATTAATAATAATCATATGTCAGCATTTATTCTTCATATTTCTTGCACACACAATGATTTCCTATCCCTCAGAGTTTTAATGAAGTTAATATTTCTTGGCAAACATTTTTAGAGATATTTGGCAGAAACCGCTTAAAATTCTAATATTTTAGTTGCATATTTGTTATATAGAAATGTAATACCTTAACATATGGAAAAGAATTTTTTTTTCTTATTCATTTAATTTAAAATAATTTTATATCAATAATCTTAAGAATTTTTTTAAAAAAATACCTAAATAAAAAATACATAAAATATTCCATTCGTTGATAACGTAAAAATAGATTTTGCATTTAAAAAACCTTTTACAAAGTATTGTAATTAAAGTATTACATAATTTTCAGTTTACATTAGTATAATTAACTATAATTGGTAAGAAATTATGTAATTATAGTAATGAAAAGTTTTAATTAATATAAAACTTTACTTATTAATATCTAAATCAATTATTTTGGCTTCGAATTAACTAGTTTATTTGAAATTTGTTTAGAAAATAACATCATATTATTCTTTATATTTTCTTTTATAAGAAGCAGCAAATTAGAATTAATTTTCAGTTATAAATTCAATAATTTTTCTTACTTCAACTTTTGAAAATTGTTTAAAGATTTTAATCTCAAAATAGCCATGGGTATTTATTTAAAGGTTCTCGATACCATTCGTTTGGAAATTGAATTGACGGACGATCTTATTATGATACTGCGCAGCTATTCCTCTTGATTTTCTTGTTTTTTGCAACATTATTATTCTTGTTTTTCGGCAGAGCGTAGAGTGGTAAAGAGGTGCGACGCTTCTGGACAGCTGGATTCAAATCATAAGGAAAATTGGCTTGCATCAAGATCTCCTTGAAGATCTTGACGATATTGATGTTTTCCTTGGCCGAAGCTTCCACAAACCGATCTTCCCAGTCGATGGCCACGATGGTGTCTGCCACTTCCTTTTGGACCATCCTTTGCTTCTCCAAATCGCATTTGTTGCCAACCACGACGATGGGTGCATCTGTTTGCTTGTGTTCCAGCAACAGCTCCTTCAATCGCCTAACTTCCTCGAAGGACTCGCTATCGTTAATGGCGTAAACCAGAATGAAAGCATCGCCAGTATCCACCGCCAACTTGCGCATGGCGGGAAACTCGTAGGTGCCACTTGTGTCGAGGATATCCAGAATGAGACCTGTATTCCCGACGTCATATTCGCCGCGGTACAATTCTTCAACTGTTGGCGTGTATTCGGTAGGGAAGTGCTCGTACAGGAATTGGTGGACAATCGCCGTTTTTCCCACGCGTGCAGCTCCCATCAGGACTAATCTATAGTGGCCTTTGAAATAGTAAGAGTTTTCATTGACACTGTTCAGCGATGGAGTGTGTGAACTTGGCATTATGGCAAAAATTTGAATTGAATATCGGATGATATACGATTTTCAAGGAAGCCTGTAGTTTTCAGTGAATCGTAGATAAATGCAACTATATCTTTCCTTCACTTTTATTATTCAGTGTTCTACAAATAAACAAAATAAAGAAATTAATATTTATATTTATACTCCATATTTCTTTGTAAGCAAATGTTTATTTTGAATTGATTCCCCATTAAATAACACATTTCATACAATCAAAAACAATTTATAACAAAATTTTTAATAATAACTTTGTAACTTAAGCTCCAGAACTGAACTTTTGATAAGCTAAATTATTTTTTAAATTTTATTTAAATTGATTTTACATATTTTGAATCATGTTAAAAATAGAAGGAAAAATTCTTGGCAATCTTTTTTCAAAACTGAAATATATCTTTATCATCTCTACATCAATTTATGAAATAAAAGGTTGAACATTGAACAGTCTGGATAATTTTTATTATTCATATCATGTTAGGATAAGTTTTAAAGTAAGAGGATTATAAAAACATACATATATATTCTTAAGTTTCTGAGTTAACTTCATTCATATATACATACATATATTAAGAAATTATTCTTCTTTCAAAACAGAATTTTTTCAATTTATTAAATAAATTTTAGCATTAACTGATTCAAAATATTACAAAAGTTATAGCTACAAGATATCCCCAGAGAAATATTTCGCTTCTTAATTATATTCCAACTGTTAAATAATATACATTAAATTTTGATTTCATTCCTTCAAATTTATATCTCAAAAAAAGTTACAGTTTTGCAATAAAATAATTTTAGATAACCATTAAATAAAAACTAATTTATTTTGGTTTATGATCATTAAATTACATTTTAAACTACCTAATAAAAATGAGGCGTTTAATTCTATGATTATCAAATTCTCGTATCTTTATATCTTTTGAGTTCTTTTGCATTGGAGTCAAATTTAATAAAAAATATTTAAGTATCGTAGCAGTATTTATGTCTATTTTTTTAGTTCTAGAATATGGTACAATATGTTAAAATAATTCTCTTAAGCAAATAATCAATTATTGGTTATTTTAAACATATGAAAATGAATATTTTCTTGTTTGATTAGTTCAGAACATTTTAGTTTTTCACTTGTTCATTAAAAAACTCTAAATTACGTGATGCTATCATAAATTACTTTTGCTGATACATATTAATAGTGAATTAAATTTCAAAATCTATGAGAATTTACACCCCTTAATTGATTCACCTAATTTATCTTAAACTTATCATGCTAAATTTGTACTGTACATTATACTATATATCATCAATTTCACTAAATCATATTTTACTAAACTATCACCTATGGAAAGTATTGTCGAAGAATACAGTTATTCAAAATATTTTAAAAACAATTATCTCACGCTTTCTTAGGAAAATGTTAAACTTTATGAAGTATTTTCAAAACGGTCTAAAGGAAAATATGCATCTCACGAGAAATAAATTAATTAGATAGAGAATTCAATTGATTAGAATTCAATTCATTAAGAATTCAATAATTCAAGAGCATTGCTATTTCACTTTATACCAATGAGTTACAAAATAATTCTTATGTTATGCAAAATTTAGCTTCTCCTGTGTAATATGTTTCGCTTAAAAAATAACTAAGAAAAAACGTTTCATGAAATAGAATCTCGTCCATAAGTTTTGTTATACATCACTTTTAAAACTTCATAAATATTAAAAATAATATTATAAAAAATAATATTTATAAAAAATATAATAAAAATAATATTTATAAAAAATAATAATGTAAATTTAAATTTTACAAAGATTCATGAAATACTTTAATTGGCAATTAACTATCTTCAGCATTCATCTTCTATTTAATAATAATAATTTACAAAAATAAAACTAGATTTATAATAATCGAGGCTATGCTTATAGTTGGTAATAATGAATAGAAAAAGCTTTTAAAGAATATTTAAAAAAACAACGTTTAATACATATGTGTAAAGTTAAAATTCACTTCAAATTATTATAGAACTAATACATTATATAAATTAAATACAATTATTTTATTAAATATTTCAAAATGGCAGATTTTTTAAAAAAAGATTTTGGCAGCACATTTGAAAAAGATTTTGGGAAAATTCTACATTGTCAATGATAAAAGCTTATAATTTATTGGTTATTATAAACTTTCAATGTTCTCTTTTCTTTTATCATGCCTCTTTTAGGAAAATGGATAAGTAAACTGAACAAAGTTACTTACATGACAATCTGCTTGTGCCCCAGGTATATTTCGACGGTAAATAAAGAAATAAATGGGTAAGCATGAAAGAAATAGGTGGACCAACTACGGCCACGTAGCCTGCAAAAGAGATCAAACAAACGAGAGAGAAAAAAATAGAGTCAATAGATGTACATGTTATTTTACTGTACATACTAATCCTCCTCCTTTTCAATACACAATTTGTCTTATCTACACATTTGATTGGTCACCCCGAAAATTATCCAAAAGAGAATTACAATTTTGCTTATGCATTATTGGCGATAATTTATTTATAAATGAAATTTTATCAATCACTTAAAATCCCTTTGGACATTTAAAAAACTTAGGTAATAGAAATTTTAACTTAATTGCTAAGATTTCCCATTTATTTACAACTTATTTATCTTATCTACACAGTTTATTTATCAGCCAAAAACTGTTGATAAAATATTACAACTCTAATTGACATCGTATCAATTACTCTGAAATTACTACTGTCATTTATTTATTTTCAGTAATAAAATTATTTTGTATGCCAATATTTCACACTTATTCACTATTTATTTATCATTTGATTAGTCATCAGAAAATTAGTGATGAAATATTACAAATAAATTACATTTTATTTGCCACTTTAAGATTACTTAATGTATATTTAAGCAATTTCAGTGATAAAAGAAATATTATTTTGATCGTCAAGATTTCACATTTATTAATTTTATCTACTCATTTGTCACTAGAAAATTGACGAAATGAATATAGCAACTTTCAATCACATTTTATCAATCACTTAATTATTATCTAAATGTAATTAAACTTATTTAATCACAAAAGAAATTTTATTTTAATTATCAAGATTTCATATTTATCAACGCAGTTTCTGATTTTTCTATCAAAATTTGAAGAATGATTTCATAATAATAAAAAAGTCTGCAAATGTAAATGATTTTCATTTTGGTTCACAGAAGAGGAAATTAACTGATTATATAATCCTATTATCAATAATATACTCATATTAAGTAATATATTATATTTATAATATATTATTTAATATTATTATAGTACTATATTTCCTAGTTACTTAATAAAATAATTTTACTAATTTAGACAAAAAAATATGTTCTGCGTTATATTTCAAGAGATTTCTTATATCAGTAATTCCACATAATTCAGAAACTTTATTCAAAACTTAGAGAGAAATAATCAGCTAGATTTGATAAAACGTATTATTATATTAAATTAAAAAATTAAAATTTAATAATGCTGTGAATAACGTTTACAAGGAGCAACTTAAGACAACTTAAAAGTATGAAAATTAATATGGAGACAGAAATATTGAAGCACATTATGGAAAATCATAAATTATTTCCACAAGAACATAATATTTCACAAATACATGTAAAATTTCTATATAAGAATACTTATTTTAAAAGCAAGAAATGCGTCATACTTATTTCAATTAAAGGATATAAATAGATTCTTAAATATTATCATATAAAATCTTAGTATATTAGTCAATGTAAACATTTATGGACAAACTTATAGTGGTAAAATTGATTAAATTAAGTAAAAACACTTAAGCTGAATAATTTATGAAAAATAATATATAAGTAGTTAAAGTAAAATTATTAACTCTGGCATTTTAATCTAAAAAATTTTCATTAAAGTAATCAATATAAATATTTAAAATAAAACATCTTCACTTATTTTTAATAATAATTAATTAAGATATCATTAAGCATTTTTTATTTTAATTTTAGTAAAAATTTATACAAGAATACTTTAAACAATCTCCTATTTTAGAAAATTAAAGAAAATAATTTCTTGTAATTATTTACTTCAAGATAAATTTTTCTTTCTTTAGAATATCCGCATTTCTTAAATACTTTAATTTGAAAAAAAATATTTGAAAAATCGAATAAAAAACATTTAAATTAATTTTTTATGACAAATTTGTAAATAATTTTATGAAAAATTCAAATTTTAGAAAACTTTTCATTCTTTTCTGAGGCACATCTAAATACTAAATCATAGAATAATTAATTTTTATAACTGATATTTAATGCAAACCTAAACAGTGATTTTTAAAATAAGAAAACATTTAGCTGGAACTCAATTTTAATTAAATCATTTGCGAACACATATTGGCATCTTGTTTTGCAATTAATTATTATGAATTATTTTTAGACCTAATTACAGTAATAAGGAAATGCCTGTAAATCTCACTTCATTATTCCTCATGGCCTGTACGAGAAATTGCGCATCGCACACTTCTCAGTGAAAGGAAATGTACAGGAATGATATATGAATAAGGAATGAACTGAGTTAAGCAGGTGTAGATCATGCAAAAATCTTCCGTCTACACCGTAGACATGAACAGCTGTTTTAATAGATAATAAACAATCTATTTAGGAAACCATCTGCTCGCCCTCACAGTAAAAAGTGTCAGTCAAAGAAATCAGTATTATTATATTAATCTGATCACTTTGATTATTAATAAAAGCTTAATAAAATATTTTAATCTCTTGCTATTTTGAAATCGTTAGAGATTTTAAAGTGACAAGAGGTTGAAAAAATTCATTAATCATTTCCATTAAATATCTTAAATGTTTTCATTGTTGCAAAAAAATTCCTATTCCATCTATAAATCTAAGCCAGTAAAAAAATATTTTCGATACTTTTCTAAATGATTTTAAAGTGATAAAATGTTGAATTATTTTTTTAAAATTCATAATTAATTTTGCTTTAGTTATGACGGATTCATATTTAATTTGGAGATAATAATATACGAAGAAAAATCTATCGCGTCGAATTTTGTTGTTTTTTTTATACGATTTTAAAATGACCAGTTTTAAAAATATTTTAAAGTGACAAAAAAAATGTTTAATCTTTGTAGAAATAGTAAAAAATTTTTTTATTTACAAAAACTCACATTCTGAGTTGAAATTGGGATCTATAAACAATCAATTCAAATTTTGTTATGGTTCGTAAAATATCAAATATATTTTGGGTGAAAATGTGCTTTAGGTCCCCTGCTTGGCACGTTTTCAAAAACGCCGATGCCATGGCGAAAATTATACCGCTATTTCAAAGTGAAACTTAATTGGCTACCAGTAAAAGGCTAAAATAAAATAGTAATTAATGAGCATGTGCAAAAAAATGCTTGAAATTTGCTAGTTGGTGAGGAACGAGACCTAAACCACAATTTAACCATTTTTTGAAATTTGGGATTCAGTTTTATAGTCAAAGTAAGATTACAAGTTTGTTAAAAATTGACTTCAAAGATAAAACAGAACGAAGAAATTTATCTTTATACGTTTATTGAAATTAATCATTTCATATCATTTTTAACAGTGAAAAAAAATGCTTTGAATATAAAAAAATATTGTTCATTCTTTTAAATTAACTTATTTGATTTCAAAATTATTTCATATTCCTCGAAAAGTTTATATATTTAAATATTAAATATTTTTTCTCGTAGAAAATAATGTTTCTAATGTGAATAAAAAAATTACTAATTTCATGACTCAATTTTAATTCATTGTTCTTAAGTCATGCTATCATTAAATTAAAATGTATCAACTTTAATTTAAATTAACAGATTGTAAGTGTTTAAATTAACATTGTAAAAATGAAATTAATAGTACTTTCAATATTTAAATGGTTATTAATGATAAAAATTTGTGAATCTATTTTAATTTTACGTACGCGTGAAACAAAATTTCTTATGAGCAATTAAAACTGGGTGAAATTGATCTAGACATTTCTTGAAAAAGTTAAATTTAATTTTGTAGTTTAGAAATGGTGGAAAATATTGTATGATATATTTATCAAAAAATATTTCATTATAATAAGTACAATTGCAGTGTATCAAATCTTTTTTTTTTCTTTCGTTATTCTAGTAAATGATGAAATTCCCCTGAACATAATTTTGCGCATAAACTAAAAAGTATATACATTATAAATTCAAATATCATTTCATTAAAATGTTTAATTGACGGAATTTATTAGATACAAATAATTCCAATTCCTTAAATACAAATAATATTATAAATATTTAAAATTATAAAATATTAAGAGATTTTATTTTAAATATAAAGTTACAATTGCAGAAATAAAGGAAAATAGTCATTAATTCAGAATTATATTGAAATAAAATATGTAATATTACTAAATTTCACGTAACCTATATACATAAATGTATTATTAAAATCATAGTAAAATTTACTTGAAATTGTATTTCGATTACTGGAAATATATACTTAAAATTGAAATTTAACTATTATAATTAAATTAAAAATCATTAAAGCATAGCAAAATATATCTAAAAATTAATTAAAAATATATGCAAAAAATCTAAATATGTTTAATTAATAAAAATTTATCAAATACTTATTTACTTATATCTACTAAGAATTGTAGAAATTATGCAACAAACTTAGACATTAATTTGTAAAATTTCTTTTTCAGAGCCAAACTGGAAGCACAATTATGAATTCAAAATACATTTGCAAAACTAATAATTTATATTTTAAACATTTATTTTTATTAATACAGTAAGCATTGGGCATTATTACAGTCCGTCATTACAAATTGCATGTTACAGTCATGGAAATTAAAAGTAAGGGACACTTACCTTCCTTTTTGCTACAAGAGAATTCCACAATAAAGCTGTGAGCTGCCGGCGAAAGTTCAGAAGTGAGCTTGTTATGACGAACAGCATTTGCACTTCCTTCTCCGGTGAGCCGTTAGTGAGTGTGATAGCTCACAGTTAACTTTTAGGGACTTCAGATCGGAGAAGAGATAGCTGCTGGAAAGCCGAAGAAAACAATCTTCAGTCATGAAATTTCCAGAGTTTCTCCCACTTTATATAGCCTTTCTCAACCTGTAACGCATTCACTGCGCATGTGTAGAAGACGATCGAAAAAAAGTGTTCGAATAGCTTTTCCGAATTCTAAAAACGATGACAATGGAAAAGAAGACGCTTATAGAACGATGAGAACAGATGATACTGAAAGGTTGTCTTTGAATAACTTGAATGAACACAAAACAATTGTTGAAGAATAGGACGGAAATATACTACCAATAGAAAAGTATCTTTATTTCCATAAAGGGTAAAGAAACTATTACGCGTTATGCTCCCAAAAAGCGGTCTTTTTAGTTATTTATGTTTTCACTCCGTTTCTTTTTCGTAGTTTGTAGCTATCAGGAGATAATCACGTGACTTGATCTCACGTTTTTCACGAAATTAGCTGTGTTTAATAATAAATAATTCCTTCTATTTTGGGCTCACGTGATTTCTCACTCTCGAGTAAACAGCATTATATTTCGCTCAAAATAAAAAAATAATTTTTTTTACTTGCACAATGTTAAATTTAAATATCAGATTTTTTGTTCTCTAAATATTTTTAAAAATTGAGTAAATGCTAATGATGTCTATGTGATTATATTGTTAGAATTTTTTAAATTAAAAAAAAAAGAATAGAACTATTGAGTAGAAAGATAGATTGAAACTCTTTACCCTGAAGTTCAACATTCCGGCTCCTAGAAAATTGAAACACATTGTCCGTAGCCAAGCTGTGTATGATATAGATTTATTATTAAATCCTAAAATATTTTAATCATAACTTGAATAGTAAGTCTTAATTTTTTTTTAAAATATTGAACATAAAATTGCATTTTTACCATGGGAATTGATTTCACTAAAAAGTGAATATCAAAATACTATTGAGTAATAAGCGTTTTGGACTTCTATAATTCCTAGATTTGATACCCACCTGTTGAACGTTGTTTTAATTCAGAATATGCTTTAAATTATAGTTCTCAACTTAATCAGCCCTTGTGAGTAAACAGTGATAGCAGGGCAAGCAAACAAACTAAATTTGAGGAAACATTTTAAGGAAATAGTTAATTATAAAATGCTTTCTGATTTTCAATTAATATATCAAAGCATATTTCTTAAGAACTATAGTTTTTGGTAGTTTTCTTACTATCAAGAATTTGTTATTTTCTACTGCGTACTTTCACTATCAATCCTAGTCGTTAACGTTAAACATTGAACGCATTCTAACTGATTTAATGACACAATAATGTTTGCCTTTTTCATCATAAAATACATGACTAATTATTCGTGTTCAAGGCATTAGATCTGCATGGAAGCTCACCTGTTAGATAGCAGAAGAAATGTTTTCACATGCTATATAATAACGTGCAAATTCGTCTGCTAAAGTTCCATTTCAAACAATAATTTCAAAATTTCCGCTTAACACAGCTGAGCTCTAAAGCTTATTGTTTAGATTTCTGATTTGTTCCTTTTGTTCTATTTTAAGAGACTTATTATATTTTATAAAAATACTATAATATATACAAATAATAATTATTATTAGTTTTTTAAGCTGTTTTCTAAAAATGCTGGAAGAAATGGGACTTCCAGAACCTACATGAAATAGTTATGCATAGATAAGAATTTAAAAAACGCGAAATAAATCATATAACTTCATACTTGGAACAATGCTTCATTTCTACATTGCTAATAACTTGTATAATATTTAAAAATTTAATTTAAATATTTTAATATTGTTACTCAAATTTTCCTTTAATTTATAGTGTAAATATAATTGTTTAAAATAAATGTATAAATATAATTGTTAAGAATTTAAAATATGAAATTATACTACATCCAATCTTGAATCTTATATTTAATAGAATTTTGTATTCAATGAACATTTTTTGGAGTCATAAATCTTTAATTTTTTTTACCATAAAAATGTATGATTTCTTAATATTTAGAGTTCTTAATGGGAGAAGAATTTTCTTTTAGAATTTTAGAATGAAAAACTGAATAAATCTATATAAATTATTCCCAAAATTTTTCTTATAAATTAACTTGAGAATTAAAATAATTAAACACTATGTAATTCATATATAGTTAAAATTGCAGTAATACGATGCTTATATATTTTTGCACACAATGATAAAATATTTTAATCAACGAAAAAATCCATGAAAGGAACTTTAACAAATTGACTTAAAAACCAACATGAAAAACACTTTAACAAATTATATTAAAACACAAGATAACAATAAACAAATTTATTTCTAAAAAAATCATTCAAATTTACATATTGAAATGTTGAAATTATTTTTCAAATAAATTCAATAAAAATAAAACAAATTTTATAGATAGCCCAAAATTTGTTTAAAAATCTAATATTTTTAAATAAACTGCAGCATACAAGAAAACTTTTTTTTAATTAAAAATGTTCTAATTGTTGCAATGGCAATAACATTACTATAAATCTCTGATTAAATCAGATTAAGTTATTGGTATTCTTTATAGAGTAACTAATAAATGAACTTAATGGTAAAATACGATTTCTCTGAAATGTAATTAGAAAATATGATTTTAAAAATTAGCATATTTTTCTCACCTTTCTAATTATAAATATTATTAATTTAGAAAAAGTAATTTTACATTAAGCCATAACAGAATTATATAATTCCTTTTCAATTTTTTTTTTTAATTTTTTTAATCAAAAATCTTTAACTTTACTTCAAGAGAGTTATTAAGTGCTTAAGATGTACTACTAATATTTATAAAAGTCATAAAAAATTTGAATCTTTATATTAATTTATAAAAAGTATAAATATCTTTACTGTGAACATATTTTATTAAATTCTGTTTCTCTCTCATCAATTTTCTCAACGCATCGATAAATCAAATCCATCGATAAATCAAATTCATTATTACATTTCAGATTTTCTTATACATGAGTCTACAAAAGCTCTTGCGATTGGCCTATATTATATAAACAGATTTTTCCCGAATTTTCTATTTGGCTTGCTTTAAAATAAAAACCTAAAATTAAATCTCCATTCATAGCCATTGTAAATGAATTTTGTACAATACCCTTCAAATAAACGTGAGCTATTTGATGTGAGTGAAAAGATAGTATTTTTTTATTTTCCTTTTCTACTTTTCGAAACCATTCAACGGTTTAGGTAGTCTACTGTTCATGCGACATGTTTCTTTTCTCTTTCTTCTCAAAGGTAATTAAATATACGGAATATTCATTCTTACAATGATATTTATTTTTCTTGTTTCATATATAAAATTTCGCACACAGTTATCGAACAAAACAATAAGAGCAGAAATAATTTATTCGTTATAAAATACTTAAAATATCTGGTAATGTAACTCTTCTATAACGTATATGATTCATCTTTAATAAACAAAATTCATCATCTTCAAGAAGAAGTCAATATTTAAGATTAAAATTAATCAAATATTAACTAAAATTTAAAATTATTAATAAATGGCAAAATAAAATTACCTGAGTTATTAATAAATTATTATAAATTACATTAAAATTATTTTACTATTTAAAATAAAATTACATGTAATTATCCATACATATATACTATTAAATTCTAAATCTAAAAATTTATACATTGAAAAATATAGATGATAATATTTGAAAAAATCTTCAACAAAGTTTTTACTTTCCAAATATTTATCTTAAAATGTTTATGTTCTACTTTCTTATCATTAAAGGTTTTTATCTGTCATATAATAAAGGAATATTTTTCCTGAAAAGGTTTTATCTAATGTTTATGTGTACAAAAAAGATCAAGATTTTATTGAGCTATCAGATAATATGCAAAATTCACGCTGGTTAAATTTTGATAGAATATTATACAGAATTCGAAAATTTTGTGCAATAACTTATCTTATAGTAAAAATATAAGTTTAAAAGAATATGCCTTTTACTTGAAAGAATTTGACTAATGTAAGAACATAAAGAAAAAACTTTTATTAAATCCTTGTTATAAATAGTTAAATTTATGACATTTAAATTTTAATAATACCGAATTTTCCAATGTTATACAGATAATTTGCCATAGAGTCTAATATTATTTTTCGCAAAATTCCTATCCAATACATATGAATATAAAAAAAGATGAAAAATGTTTCAGATTATCGTAGTAATTTGGCCAAATTTACAGCGATGATCTATTAAATCATTATCATCCCAATTTTTTCAAATTACATCATACGTCGTCATATAATGAAGGAATATATTTTCCCCGTCATATAATACAGCAATAAATTATATGGAGAATATATATTTATAAAAAAATCAAAAAATTTTTTCAATTCATCAGCACATTTTGCCGTATTTTTGATAATTGCTTATAAATACTATATTATGTCACTATATTATGTTTTTCTCGGTGTTTTACTTACTTCTAATACATTTTATGCCATAATTTATGCCCATAGAATTTTTTCCATTACTTGTTATGTAGAAGAAAATAATATTACTAACAATATGTCATAACGAGTAAAATGTAGTAAAATACATAATTAATTGCGATAAATATTTGACACTTATTATGTTTTATTTAAACTGAAAATTTTTATTCCTCAAAGAAATCTGCAAAACTTATGGTGTATTATTATAAGAATAACAAATGAATTATTACATAATGATCTCAATGTTTAGTTCTATTAATGTCCAATGGGTGGCGTAGAGAAAAAGCATGGTACTTTTAAATCGATTCCAGTCTGAGTTAAACAAGGTAACTAAAGGATGTTCAAAGATTTTGGGTGCCTTTCAGGTAATTCAAAAAATAGTCTCAAAATAAGCTCCAGAAATGCTTCTCCCAAACAATATCATTAAATCAAAAATTTCATTATAAAGGATATTTCTTAAAATGATCGTAAGGTGATTGCTTATAATCAAGCACAATATTTTCATGTTTAATTTTTTCAATTTCCTCAAAATAATAAATTTTTTCGTTGAACTTTTGTTGTTATTGGATGCACTTGGCAACACCAAGTCTACCCGTCAAGAGACTAGGCAAATGAAGTCAGAAAGAGAGCGCCTTCCGTTTTTGAATAGAGCACCCTCATACGAAAGTGAAGTACGACTTTTGGCTCATAGATGGCAGCACCATCTGAATCTTCCAATTTAGAGATTGAAACCAGCGAAAACACATAGCCTGGCTCCAACCACTCCCAGAGGTATTAATTTGTAATGGGAACATGGTGGACATTGCAACCCAACATATTTTACGTGGCCCAGTCACCATTAGTGTACACGACGGATCTTCGGCTAAACCGGGATTCGAACTCACCACCTTTTGGTAAAGAGAACGACGTCCTAAACAACCAGGCAACCGTAGCCTTGTTGAACTTCGTTTATTGAATACATTCGAAATTTTTTATACTCTTTAATTATATATAATTTGCGTTGTTGCTTAAAGGGAGAGTGAAATTAAAATATTTTTCCTAGATGTAGTAGTTTTTTACCATCTAGTTTCAAATTCGCAAACATTTTAAAAGCTAAAAATCAAGAAAAGTCAAGTAAAAAATTGTTAATGACATGGTATGCTATGAACAATCATCAAAATATGCTAACTCACCTGTGGTATAGTGACCGGAAATCACGCCCCCACTTAAAAGTGAAATTAAGTATTATGTAGTCAAGCATAATTTCAAAAGAACTTGCTTAACTTTAAACTTGCTCTTCTACAGTGAAACTCATAACTTAAGACTTCTGGAAACTAACTGGCAGAAAAAATGAGATTGTTTCATCTTATTTGTATAAAATTGGATAACAGTATGGCAATAGTTTGCATATTTTTATCAGGCTAATTTTTTCCCTTTATATTATATACAGGATGCCAAATAAATTTTTGCATTTCCACCTTACCTTTGAGGCATCGACAGGTGATAAAAAAAGATATAAAGAAAGTAGCTTTGCAACATAACTGTTATACATAAGGATAATACTGTATTTTCTTCAAAAGAAATATAAATGAAAATATATTAATTTATATACCTATATAGTAGCTATTAATAATCGAATTAATTAGAAGTTGTCACTGTGAGAAGGCTGGTTTTCTTTTCTCAAATTTGTAATGATTACCCTTTTTTCTCACATTTATCAGTGAAATTGACAACAAACATACAATTAGCTACAATCGCAATAATATATTAACCCCTTGTTAACGATTAATTTTTTCCAACTCATAAAATAAATACACATTATATTTTAAAAAAATATTATTTTAACACGCAAGTTTAATTTATTAAAAGAAAAAATAACTGTTTTAGAGTCCGTGAAATTTTTAATATCAGTATAGACGTATCAGTGGCAGAAAGAGATATTTGTTAACAAGGATATCACGAGAATTATTTGTGTTGCACAACTATAAACGTTATTTACCCAAACTCATAATCACAGTTAACATTATCCTAAGGAGTTTTATTGTTTTAATATAAAACTCTTAATAAATTATAAAGATCTGTTGTCAGTCATCATATTTATCATTATTCATCAATATTTGTGAAGTTTAGGTAAGTAGGTAGTTTACATATAAATTGTCAGGTGGACTTTTCCTTCATGAAATAGCAATTATTTATATTATATTAAAAATATTCCAGATAAAATAATTCATAAATTATTTCCTTTTCTTGGAAGGGTAACATAATTTACAGAATTCATTTCTGAAAATTACTATCCTATATTTCTGGTATTAAATATATTATGTAATAAAATGCACCAATTGATTTATTTCTCGGAATAATTAAGTCCTATACCAATATGCTAAATGATTTGTTTAAATTTTTCCAATCAGAAGTACCAATTACTTGAATAGATTTACCAGGTTAATTTTTAGCAATAAACACAAAAATTTAAGTCAATCTGGGTAGACGTAAAGAGAAAAATAATAAGAGTGAAAGTAAAAAAACAATTTACTTTAAATTCCCTTTACGAAATAAAAAACACCATCGTAGTTTGCTGTTTAAATTATGTTGCAAAGAATTTTCAGTACTTTCCTTTTGACAGATTTGGACTAAATTATCACCAATTCTCAGTATTTGGTGATATCGATCTTTTAAACAAATATTCAAAATCCCACTTTTTTTTTTTTTTTTTTTTTTTTTTTCCCCCCTTCTCGGCACACTATGTACCATTACATCTGCATTTCGCTGTGATCTCATTGAATCGAAGCAGAATTCTATTTCGTGGAACTTGTTAAATTTTCTTTCGCAATGAAAAAATAATTCTAGCAGAGATTCTATCGAAAATATTTTTATAACTAATCAAGCCCTCTATTTTCAAATCCCTGATAAAAATCCAGTAAAATGAATTTCGCAAAATATTACTTTGATGAAAAAAAATGACTGAATAACATGCAAGAACAAAAATATTTTAGCTGTTTATTATTAAATGTAACATATAAATTAAATAAAAGTGATATTAAATTGTTTAGTAAAATTAAAGGTAAAACTATATTTTAGGGTGCCCCCTTGGCAAACACGGTGATTTTTGTTTGGCTATCGATTTTATTGGCGATTTTTTTTCGCACAGGACAATCAATTGCTCTGTTGCAATCAGAATAAGATCTGGTTTTGCCCAGCTTGGCGATCAACCGCGACCACAATTTGGCGAGAATCAAGGGGGCACCCTAAAGTATAGGTTATCCAAATTAAATTAATCATCCTTATAAGATTAAATGCAAAAGTACAAAATATGTAATGTAAACAATCTATGCTTGGTATTCATCATGTAATATTTGATTGAAGCGCCATCAACGGATGAACTGGGTCTATTCTAGTATATAACGCTTGTGAACACATAATTTTAAAATACATTTTATTATGCATATTTTTGAGATTATTTATTTCCATCTCAAGTAATAGTAGTAATAACTGTAATTCAAAAGACATAACAAGTCTTATAAAATATTTAATACAATTGTGATTTTTATATATTTTTTTACGATTATATAAAATTTTTTCAACAGTTATGGTCATTTTTTAAAATTTAACTATGTTTATTTTCATAATATCATTATATAAGATTGTTTTTTCATTCCATTAAATTTATGTGTGCATTTAAAAAATTTTAAATCGTTAAAAGAAAATTAATTCAAATGTTATAAATAAAATAGTTCTTTATAGCAAATCTATTATTTGATGTTCAGAATTTTAATTTTTTCTATATTTCAAAGGAAAGCTAAAAGCATCCACGTGAATGCAGATTTCCGCAAATAGATTTCACCTGACTACACTTTTCCAGATCACGTGTTTACAATGACGTATATAGTACGTCATAGAAATGCGGACTGGATAGAACACGTGGGTAGAACAACAATGAATATGAATATAGATTTATTCGGTGGGAAACTTGCTCAGGTGACTAAAGGTCACTTTCAAGGTATTTTGAAACATGATTAAGATATGTTACAGTTGATTGTTTGCCTATATTTTTCTTGTATAAATATTTATGTTGCAATTTCTGTACTACTGACTATACTCGAATGTCTTGAAGAAATTTTTTGAACTAATTTCATTGCAAATTGTGCTACTCTTACAATTCGCAAGAAAAACTAATTTGGGACAGTAATCAATGAAAATTAACTCATAACGATAAATTTAATGTGTAATTATATGGATTAATATAGCTCATATGATTAGTTGAAATACAACATATTATCTTTTGAGTACAGAAATCATGTAAGATATAGGTTATGTTCATATGTTTTCAGAAATTAATTGGAAATAATTCTATATAGTTTAATATAATTTCAGAAATTAATTGGAAAGAATTCGAAATAGATATAAATTTCGGTGATAAATTGACACTTAAAATTGAATCCAATTTCGTCAATATGACTATATTATAAACTGCTAACTCTTATTTGCTGATTTTAAGCATTGTTGCTTAAATCAAGATTTTTTAAGAAAATTTAAGTAAATAAGGAACTAGTTTGCTAATTACCAAGACAAATGATAAATACTCACTAAAATAAAAAAAAAGCATATTAATCAAATAATAATATTGTTCCAGTATTTTCACAAATTCTTCTTTTACAAAAATACAAGAAGTTTCATATAATAATCTGTAGAATCTCATAAAGTTAATTGATTTATCTCTTTAAAAATAAATTTATTTGTTTACTGATTTTAATTCAGTTTAAAATCATTCAAAAAACAATGGCTAATGGTAGAAGGTATAATTGTCTTTCGATACCAAAAAGTCAAACTGATCGACAAAATGCTCTGAGAAGAATTCCTTAGCATTTAGCAAAATAATAATTTAAACTTAAATAAAAATTGTATGAAATCCTTTATACAAACAAATATCAGTTTAATGTTGTCAAAAATATCAGGTTAGATCCCAGCAAATCTTAGAACCCTTGGCGTAAAAAAGTTTGGTTGGCAATAAATTTGGCCAGTCTAGGTAACTTTGCCTACTTTTATACTTTGAGAATGATAAACCTAACTATTTCTGAAACTCTTATTCTGCTTTTCTGCTCATTTTTTTTCCTAGGTCTTTTTAAAGATTTTATTAATATCCTTCCAATATAAAATGAAAAAAAAGTTTTTATTTACTACTGAGATTAAGAAATTAGTTTTTTTTTTTCGCAGATATTAAAATATTGGGTAGAAGGAAGTAAAAAGAAGATTTTTCTACATAGGATAAATTTAATTCAATTTAACATTTGAAGATGGACGGTATTCGCCATTAAAAGCGTGGTTTACAAAATGAAACAGAGAAAGCAAACACTGCAAAAGAAATTACACACAAAATTCATTAATATATTACGTTGACCCAATCTTCAGCTGAATTAGTTTTGACAACAATTTCATTTGGTATAAAATAAATATTTTTAAGTGATTCATTTTAAATGATTTGATTCTTTTAAATTATTCAAATCATTTTAAATTACCATTTTTGATTTAAAAATGCAGCATATTTGTCATTTGAATTATTTAGAAAATCACTTTAAATGATGAATGTTGTGTACAGACAATTCAGAAATTCTTGGAATGTTAGATCAATCAAAAGGACTGAGGATTGATTGATCCCATCGTGTTGTCTATTCATAGCATTATTTGAATTGCGATAAATTTTTATTGTGACAATTTGCTACTTCACTGT
The DNA here is from genome assembly GCA_026290005.1 of Latrodectus geometricus. NCBI lineage: Eukaryota > Metazoa > Arthropoda > Arachnida > Araneae > Theridiidae > Latrodectus > Latrodectus geometricus. The sequence goes on along the minus strand of JAPDSC010162480.1, from coordinate 54,471 downwards.
GACACATTACATTTATAACTTCACAGAAAACAGAAAACGACGATCTTAAGTTATTCCGTTAACTTCAGCTGCTGACCAAAAAGACAACGGATTGAAATCTTATGTTTTCTGCTGACAACTTTACAATGTCAGGTTGCCTTTATTTAAAAGATTCATAGACTTTATTCCACAAAGTTATAAGCGGAAACTAAATCTATTTTCTTACATCAGACTTGATCCAAATCCTATAGAGCAGGGGTGGCCAGGACGTCGACCGCGGTCAACTGGTGGACGAATACATTTTAGGTAGTCCACGTGACCATCCCGATAATGACCTCGGATATTAACAATTTAACTTATGACTTATGGTACTGAATAAATGAATTATTTAAAATAAAAATTTACTACAGACTACACTTTAAAAACCAAAACAAACTGTGCAAAGATTTACGATTTAAAGATTTATGATTAAAGATTTACGATTTAAAACCTAAGACGAACATGATGAGCGTGAGTAAAATATTCATAAAAACTATAGAAAGGCATGGATCTCAAGTAAAAAAAAAACATGAATTCAGAATCTTCAAAAACATGGAAGAAGAGTGCCTCCATAATCCAAACCGAGACTTCGAAGATTTCTCTTAATACTTACTTGTTTTGTATGAAGAATTTGAAAGAAGATTCGCTGACTTAATTAGTTTGAAAGAAATACTCAATTTTATAATATTTCCCCCATTTAATGTAAATGTCAACATTGATGGAGTATCTGAAAAAATAGAACATTTAATAAATATCATATCACTCACGGTCGAGGAAGAAATTATTAAATTAAGATGCGATATATTTCTTAGATCCAGAGCATATTTATTGATACTGATTTTTTTAAATTAATTTCTGAGGAAACGATTCTAAATATTTACAAATTGGTTTTGTATTTTGAATCATACTTTGGATCAAGGTATCTTTGCGAATCTGCTTTTTCAACCATGATCAGAAAGCAAACATTGGTCGCATTTAACAGATGCACATTTAATTTCGTGTTTGTGCATTGCAATATGCTCTTACCAGCCACAATACGACAAATTTGTCACAGATATACAGTGCCAAATTTCAACTAAACGAACTGAAAAGGATATCCAGTTTTTGATACATGAATACTTTGATTATGTTCGTCAGTAAATTTTTATTTTGTAAATATTAATATTAAGTTTTTTTCAGAAAAATTACATAATTTACATTTTTTTTTCTTGTTACCGAAAATAAATATGCACGTTAATTTAGTTCTGCCATTGGTAGACCGCCTTCGATTTTTTAAATGTGGAGTAGACCCCGGATCCCAAACATTTGGCCACCCCTGCTATAGAGAATATGTTTACCTCAAACATTCGTTCAAATGAACGTAAAATACAAATAAGAGATACATTTTTACAGAAATACGTAAATACCATTGAATTAATAAATGCATTATTCAGAGTCTATAAACTATTACTGTGTAGTGAACCTTTTTAAATTCATAAATTAGTGATAATTTTCTGATATATGCAAATAAAGTTCCAAGAAATTCAACAAAATATAAATTGTTTTCTTTTTTATATATTCGAATTATTGTTATACTATTTGAAACAATTTTCATCGAAAATAATTAAAATAATAATCAAAACTCCTTTTTAAATGTAGCTTTATTTTTATTTAAGTCAGACACAAATATACAAGGTGTTTAACTGAGGGGTTGAAGAATTCAAAAAAATAAGAGTACACTATTAATTTTAAAAAAAAATGCCGTGGAACATAGCATCACAAACAACGTACTACTAGTAAAAACAAAATACTTTTTGAAAACAAATGCAAAAAAAGTACTTGTGATAAATAGAAAACATGTTTATTTAATTGAAGTAAAAAAGGATTAAGGAGAAATGATTTTTGCAATTGTTAGCATGTTCTGCAGAAAAGCCCACACAAAGTGATGAAGGGATGATATTGAGAAAAATCTAGACATCGATACCAACAATATTTACGCTGTCTGCAGGTGAATATGTTGTGAAATCCTCCACAGTGTTAGTACAGGCTTTAGATGGATAAGTCAAGTTTTTCCAGAAAAAAATCCAGGGTTAAAAATTCGGATTGTCAAACATGATGTTTAGGAATCTCGTTGTAACTTCTACTTAACTGAAAAGTTCACTGATAAAGCTTACTCACTGAATTTATTTCTCGATATACAATTGGTTAATTTGTAAATACCCTCTGGATCACATTTAGTTCTTGCTTCATTTTGAAACTTACATTGTCTTTACTTTTATGATGATCATTCAATAATTTTTTATACTTATTACCGATCTTCTTGTTCCATTTGTTTTTATATCTTATATAAATATTTTGGTGATTTTCACTGATTAAATGGTGATTGTGATATTTTTGGCATTTTTTTTTCTATTTAATGCTAACAAGTAGCCTTCTGAATGTATGGCCACTTCAATGTCATACCTTTTATACTTATTTCAAGAAATATATAAATTTTATAAGCTGAAGTAAAACAACAACTTTGAACTTTTACTAATGATTGAATATTATTATAAGAGTGATATTAAATTTTTTTATCAAGAAAATATCTGAAACTAAGTGGCAACATATTAAAATTCATTCCACTAGATTGAATGAAATTGGTCATTTATAGTTCAAGCACAATAGTCCTGAATGCCATTTCATTAAAAAAATTTTAAGTTTAAATGAAAATAAATAAAGTCCTTAGCGATGTTTCATAAAAAATTCTTGATAAAGAAATACAAAATTTTTGGACTTTGCTGCTCAATTTTGTATTATTACTACACAATAATTATCTTTACACTGCATTTAGAGTTAAAAAAATATTTTTAAAAATTACAAACACGACATAATTATTATATATTAGGCTGGGGAAAAAGAATATCCATTATTTTTCCATTTTATGTAACTTCTTTTGGATTCGCTTTGTAAAAAGGTTTAAAACAGCTTTCTTGTAGAGTTTTAGATCTTGCGCGTTACGACTGCTGACATGTGGTTAACTTCGATCATTTTTGATATTTTATAGACATTTTCGATGATGCTGTATCCACAATGCGAGGTGCATCTCTAACATCAAAAATACCCGAACGGAATCAACGAAACAAAAATTGTACGCAACTGGTTGTTGCAGTTTTATATAGGACGATAAACACCTTTCACAATTTTAGCCACCCGGCTATCTTTTTCGCCGTTACAAGAGAAAAACGAAAATGTATCGAAATTTCTGTTTGTTGTCTTTCATTTTTAAAACCTTGTACTCAGTAACTGAATTAATAAAACAAAAAACCGCAAGAGGATATTTTAGTGTCAAATGCCACCTTCCCAACGAGCATAAATCTGAAATTGTTTGACAGATACCTCACGAGATATCGGTCACTACAGACGTCTACCGAAAAAATAATGGATTACTTTTTCCCCAACCTAATACTTATCAGAAACTTTCTTACGAGTAAAAGTTGCTACAGATTTCTCAATTCGATAAAAAAATTTTTTTAACAATATAGCTTTCTTTATTACTTTACTAAATCAAGCACATTTAAAAACAACGTAGCACAATATGTAATCGACAATAGGTTTAGGAAGACTGCATAAGAACCACAAAAATGCATTCAAATAAAGATAACCCGGCCTGTAACAATATGGCGGAGACTTGCACGTCACTGCGTCTTCAATAACATCAATGACTTCATTTATGTTCGAATTCATCACAGATGAAAATAGAAAGGTAGTATTTCTTTTAAGATTTTGGACGTATTCCGAAGGGAGATTAGTTTCTTTTTCGTTTTCTTTCCCCCACTGTTTATCAATATTGTCCGAAAGCGATGACGGATTCGAAATTCTTGTTCTGGAATGAAAAATAACATAATAGATATATGTTTAAAATGTGAAATACATGCAACACATACATATTTATCTGTTGGTTTCATTAAAACTAAAACAAAATATAAAGCTAATGCGCATATTTTTCTCTAATTTTACAGTGTATCTTAACATCTGAAAGAAACGGGCCGTACTTCAACCATTTAGATTTTAAAATTTTCATTGAAATTATGCATGTACTCTTAAAAATCTTACACGGCCGTTTAATATTTTCTTAAAGATAGACAAAAGTTAGGAACTACTTTGATATAACCCCCCCCCCCCAAATCGGAAATTAGGTGACTTTTTTTTCTCTTCAAGCAAAGTACCTGTTTTTGGCGCCTTTTCTTCTCGCCAAGATGGATTCTCGCTAAATACAAATAATTAATAACAAAAAAGCTTTAAAAAAACTCAAAATATGGTACAAAATACAAGAAAATTCTAAATTTGACAGCAGCAAAAACTTAAAAGCTGAAAAAAACCAAATTGGCAACACCAAAATAAAAAACATCAACCCTATAAAGTCCGTAGTGAGTGGTAGATTTGGCACTTAATTTTTTTTGGGGGGAGGGGTGTATCAAAGTTGTTCCAAAAGCTAAATAGAAAGTGGGGCAAGTGCTAAAGATACCATCAATAATTTCTTGATACAAGCATGCAGCAATTTATAGATAAATAGTTCAGAAAGTATACATATGATAATATGATGGAATGATAGATATGGATTAATTAAATTTCTTATTTAGATCAAGGTTTTCAAAATCCTTTTAACTCAAAAAATGAAAAATAAATTTTGAAGTCCTTACAAGTTGCAGTTTGATGTTACCATACAATTCAACAAATTTTTTAATTCATATAATTTTGTTCGATTCAATATTAACATGAGACATTCCTTATAACGGTACAAATATGTTACTTAAGTTTATTATATATATATATATATATCTTCACGACAATGTAATGGAAATTCATCAATCGTAACTCGTACAGTAGTGAGGAGAAATGGGTAATGTTGAATGAGCTCATTCGGTGTTGTTTGCTGTACGACTTCAAAACGGGCTTATCAGCTCCTGCACTCACCAAATTTGTCAAGCATTTGGGGAGAGTGCTGGGAATGGACGTACAGCAAGGCATTCGTTTCACTAATTCAGGTCGGGAGATTTGTTCCACTGCACTCATGCAAGATTACGCCTTGTATCTGTTGGACTAGTCGTCAAGTGGCT
>JAPDSC010162480.1:777-38523 GCA_026290005.1 Latrodectus geometricus | reverse complement strand
CCAAAACCAGTGTCACATCCTGAAAAATTTTTAAAAATTCTTAAACTATAAAAACTATATTTTAAAAAAGAATTATAAAATAATTTTAAGTTCTCTTCATTGAAAATTAGTATCAGCATCATTTATCTATCCTTATTTAGCAACTTCTTGCAATAACAATAAATATCTATTTATTTAACGAATTCTAAGTAGGAAGCATAAATAAATAAAGAAATTATTCGCGGTTATAATTTGTAGTGCTTGAACCAATTTTTAGCACTGGATGAATAGCAAATTTACTTGAAGAAAAGGGTTGCTACAGGTATTTATGCAGAGTTACAAGTCTTTTGTTTAAAATTATTTGACTCTATTCAATTCTGTTTTGCAGTTCTTTGCAATAATACTGCAATAATTCCGTTGTTAATAATAAACTATTTCTGGAAAAAAATAAATATAGATGTCAACATTAATGTAAATATTATAAAACTAATTTGATTTATTCATGTTCTTATGACAAAATTAAGTGTGTTAAAATAAAGCATAATATATTATTTAACAAATTACAAACATCAGTCACTAATAATGCAAACTCAACTATCAACATATATTATAGAAATTAAAAAAGTGAAGAATTTTAGAAATATTTAAGAAATAATTCATTGGGGTACTAAAATTGACTGATTGTTAGAGGTTAGGTTTTGATTGCTTTTCACTTTTTTACAAAAGAAGGCTAATTTTACCAAAACTAAAGTTTATATTTAATTCCGAATCATTCCAAAATCCACTTTTAAAAACATTAAATTAAAAGCCAAGGCTATAAGAATTTAACCACCTATTTTTGTAAATAATAATCAAAATCAAAGCTTCAGTATAAAGTAAAACTCTATATTCTTCCATATATTTTTTATTGCACAATTAGGACTAGCAGTAGTGCAATAAAGAAAGTATATAAGCAAATTAATTACCAACAACTAAATATAAGTATAGAAAAGTATTAATCGTTCCCGTAGAATCCTTTTCATTTTTTATATAATAATGTCTAATATTTTACTATTTAGAATTTCAAGCAATATTTAATTCGTATTTAAAAAGATTTAGTTTAGAATTTTTTATTATAAACTGTAATAAAAAAAATTGTGAACACAATAAAATCGATTTTCTTTGGATATTTTTCTGTTTTCCAGATTTCAATTTACTACATTTTAATTTATTATAAGAAATATAGTAATCTCCTTCCTGTTTTCTCAGTATGTATTTAGTATTAAACATAAAAACTAAAATATAATTTTAAAAATTTGATCATTACAAATATCACATGAAAGCAAGTGAGAAAGAAAAAATTTACATTGGGGTTTTTGCATCAATAAATAAACATCCTATAACGTCAATTACTTTTTTTTCGAGAATTTTATTGATTCAAAATTATTTTTTATTTCCAAAAGAAATTAATTACAAAATATGCGTGGTTAAAATTCTTGTTGAAACTTATTAAATTATTTTGTTTATTCTTAAAATTTTGATTGCTTTTCGAGATATCATTATTAAAACATTTCTTCATTCAAAGATATTCGAGGGCATTTTCATATATTTTTCACGTTCACGAAAAGAAGTAAAAAATTTCTAACTGAAAGATGACACCTTTCACTTTATTTTTGAAATGAAAACGAGTTAGGAATTAATTTCGTTGATTTTATGTTTCAAAACTTAGTTTTTCTTACGTGGCAAAGTATTAGGATATCATTAGATTTAGAATAAAAGTAAACTTCCTGTTAGACTCTAAATTATTAGTTAGCTAATAAACGTCAGATGGAAATTTTCTATTTTTATTTGTTGAATTTTGAAGGATTTTTTTGATGTTATTCTTCAGTTAAAAACATTGATTAGAATTTTTTTATTATTTTCTTGTTTCACTCACGCAAATAGAAGTAAAATGTTTTCGCGTTAAAAATTAAAGAACTTCACTCAATTTGTTTTCTTACTTAGGAGGAATTCTTTAATTACTTTTTCATTTCTAATCTTTAGATATTAATTCTTCTAAAAAATTTGTATGAACCTCAGAAATTTTAAAAAATTATGAATATGGTGTAAAATTTATGTTAAATTTTGCATCATCTTTTATATAACTCTCCAGCTAAAAATATTAATATGCATTTTTTCATGACTTTTCCTATTTCATATTAAAAATAGAAGTAAAATATCTCTCATCAAAAATTAAAGAACTTCAATCAGTTATTTTCGAAGTCAAGGGAAATTCCCGAATCATTCTCTCCATTTTTAATCTTCAAAACTCAATTCTTTTGTGAAGAAAAGAATTATAGAATCCTTCTCTTTCTCAAAAGAATTTGATATTAAGTTCAAAAACTAATTCCAAAAATAAATGAGACATGAAAGTTTTATTGAATTTTTGTACCATTTCTTTAATAATTCTCCAGTCTAAAATATTGATATTATTATTGTCATATTGTACATTCTTAAATAGCACCAAAAAATTTCTTATTCAGATGAAATAAAAATTTCTATGAGCGTATTTTAAATTATCAAATGTGTTTGAAATAATTTCTTTACTTTTAGATATCAAAATGTTTACTTCTGGCAAGACAAGATGTTAACACTAAACTCGGGATAAAAAAAATATTGCAATGTTATTGTCTAATAATAAATAGGAAATGCAAAACTTTTTACATTGCTTAGTTATTAAAACAATTTTTAAAACAAAAATATAAGGGTGGCAATTTTTTATAAATTCTTTTTCTGCTCTTTTCCGCTTAAAGATAAAGAATTTCTCTCAATTCATTTTCGAAATTAAAGAGAGTCCTTGAATTAATGTCTCCAATTTTTAAACTTTATTGGTACCAAGAAATTTCTCTTAAGAATTCTGAGATAAGAAACGAGTTTCTGAAAGCGTTAATAAATTTTACATGTTCCAAAAGAAAAATTAATTAGTTAGACATGAAGGAATTTATGCAAATGTTTCAGTTTGGTTGAGATATATTGGCCAAATCTCTATTTTTGTACAACACCATAAATTTCACAAGTAATGTTTGTGTGTGTGTTCTCTTAACTGAGCAAAGGATTATGGAATTCCTAGACTTACAATAAAAATAATTTTTTATTAAACTTAAGAATTCATTTTAAATAATAAAAAAGTAAATTAAAAAATTCATTAACAATTATATTAGCTTTTTATCAATTAAATTAGCAACATTGTAAGAAGATTTTCTTAATTTATTCAGGATATGCATGTTCAGAATGCTATAATCTAACAACATTAAAAACTTTCTATTAAATGATAGTAAGGAATCAAACATATATATATATATTAGTTTGGGGAAAAAGTTATCCATTATTTTTTCGGTAGACGTCTGTAGTGATCGCTATCTCGTGAGGTATCTATCAAGCAATTTCAAATTTATGCTCATTGGAAAGGTGGCATTTGACACTAAAATATTCTCTTGTGGTTTTTTGTTAGATTAATTCAGTTATGAGTATAAGATTTTAAAAAATGGAGGACAACAAACAGAAAATTCGATACATTTTCGTTTTTCTCTTGTAACGGCGAAAAAGATAGCCGGGTGGCTAAAATTGTGAAAGGTCTTTATCATCCTATATAAGACTGTAACAATCAGTTACGTACAATTTATGTTTCGTCGATTCCATTCGGGTATTTTTGATGTTAGAGATGCACCTCGCTTGTAGATACAGCATCGTCGAAAATGTCTATAAAATATCAAAAATTATCAATCTTGACAGCATGTCAGCAGTCGTAGCTTCGTACAAGACCCAAAAATCTACATGAACACTGTTTTAAACCTTTTTACAAAGCGAATCTGAAAGAAGTTACAAAAAGTTCACGTAAAAATAATGGATTTCTTTTTCCCCAAGCTAATATATAACACCTCAAAAGTACTTCTAATTCAATAGTAGTATTGTCTCTATTATCTAGACAGATAATTTTTTCTTTTAATTATTCTGTATTTAATAATTTAATAGTAATAATGCTTTGTGATTGTGTTTATCAGAAATGAAAATTTTGTGCACAAATATACTTTTAAACTTCCATATTGATTTACATTTATAAAATAAATTATAAATAATTAACATATTGATTACAATTATAAAATAATAAAGTAATAGTATTCCTCCCTCACCTCAGTATAATTCTTTTTTATTTTCAACTTTTGGAGAAACAAATCACAACAGTGTATCTCACTCAGCAGAATTTAATTCATATATTTATCAAATTCTGAATTTATTATTTTTATAACAAGAAGCTAAATATTAAACAGAAATAAGTTTTAAGTTCCAGTTGACATCTTTTTTAATATGTATTTAAATAAAATTATGCCAATTTTATGAAATGAATTTTTTCTATGTTAATTTCTTCATGAGAATAATTTTACATATTCTTTTATACATAATTGATAACTAATAATTATAATTGGTAACTTACTGCAATTATCCAAATTTTAATTTACATTTTATTTATATAATTTAGAGTTTATGTAGTGTTAAGCTGAATATTCTAAAATTTGACAAATTCTAATTTTATCATTTTATAACACGAAGCTAAGTATCAAATGAAGAAATAGTTATAAATTTTAACTAATATCTTTTTTATTGTAAGCTTTAAAAATTTTAACGTTTTTTATTAGTTATGTACTTATTAAATAATTCAATAAATTATTTCCATATTAATTTCTCAATGAGATTATTTATTCATTTCCTGTTAAAAATGTTTGTAATATAATAATTATATTTAGTATTGTTTTTTATTTATTAAATTTTAAAGTTACTTTAAAATTTATTCATACAAATATTATTATATTTTATTGATTCTAAATTTAATATCTATACAACTTGAAGGCACAGATATTAACAGGAAAAGAAATTTTTACTTTAATTAAATCCTTATATAAATACATGCTTTAAGCAATTTCACTGGCTATAAATAAATCAGAAAAATTGTAATTTTCTATTTACAATTTTAACTATTTTGCATTTCACATTTATAAATATTAACCTTTAAATGACACAAATTAAGAAAAACTATACTCGTTCTTTTCTAAAATTTATTTATAATTTAAAACTGTTATCATGTATCTTTTAAACATGTATCCTTTTGGCTTTTACGATTAAGATAATATTAAACATATTTTTACATACCAACTTCATTAAATTGCATTTCAGATTCGATTTATGAATTATTTTCATTTTAACTAAAGTTTTATTATAAAATATTATTTTGACACAATGAGGAAAACAATAGTATCAAATAATTTTAAAGGCATAAATTGCAGTAAAATAATTCATTTATCTTAATAAATCTAAATAAAAATATTAATAGACTAATTTTATTATGTTAATTTAACTTTTCCTCGTTAATCAATCTTTTAATTAAAAACAAATAGCAGTTTGAACTGTAATTTCTATCACACAAGGAAGGAAACTAATTTTATATACTTGTATAAATACAACATTTATAAGCTAGAAATAATATTAAAGTTTAATTTCATAAAACATAATAAAACAATAATTTCCTAAAACCAAATTTATTCTTTACCTGTAATCAAAACAGATTTACGATATGGTTTTATCTCTTGTGTAACATAATCCTTATGAATGCATACGACGCCATTGAATTTCAGGAAGCAAATATACACTAACGAAGTCAAGAAGAGAAACAAGAAAAATACGCTTGTTCCCACTGTCCATTTAAACACATAATAAATTATTGCAGCACTTAAAATAGAACAAATCAGATTCCATCGAGCTAAAGAAGCTATTTGCGAATTTTTGTAGAAAATCGATAACATTTTAAGCATATTTTTTGTTATAAAAGACTAGTTCCATTCAATGATCGACTCAGAGGTAATTTGGAATCGCTTACTACAGGAAGCGCTTTATATACTAACGATATGTAATAAGTAATCTTGCTTTTACATTTGCTTGAGGAAGTCTGTAGCGTATATTTTTAGAATAGAAGAATATTAAGTATCGATAAAAGACGATCTTTATTATTTTAATGTTTTCCGGTTTGTTCAAAAATCAATCTCTCTCTCTCTCTCTCTCTCTCTTTTTTTTTTTTTTTTTTTTTTTTTTTAAGTAAAAGTTAGGGCGAATGAAAAAGAAATTTATAAATATAATCCTTAACCCTTTCTTTGGATGATTTTTTTCTTTATTGGTGAAATTAATCAAGTTGATATAATTCATGTTCAAAATTAAAGGAAAAAGGGTTAAAAAAGTCTTAGTATATATTTATAGTATAAATTTAACAAAAAACAATATGCTAAAAATTTCCATCATCATCCAAAGTTAGATCATTAGCTTAGTGCTAAATAGAAATAAAAGAGGAAAACAACAGAAACAAGTGTTACAAACCTTTCTTCCACTCATTTTCAATTTTTTAGCAATAGAAACTCTAATATAATAAAACAAAATTATAAACGAAATCATACGTTTATTGCAACTACAACAAACAGCGGAATGAGACAACTTTAAGCTCGTTTCACTGATAATGACACTTGTTTATTTTTGACAGCTATGTTTCTTTTTATGCAATGGACATTAAAAAGGTATCCAAACACGATCAACTTAAAGTGAACTTGTTCTTTTATATAATTTTTGGGCATTATAGGTTATGATGGAAATTTCACACCATTATGCAAAGAAGGGTTAAACACTAAAAGGAAATCTAATCTTATAAATGAAACAATAAACATTATCAAATAAATTTGGCAAAATATTTACCAATAAAATTTCAAGAATATACAGTCAAGCTAGATATTGAAAGATTTTCATTTTACAAGTTTTTATTTTAACTAGTTGTAGGTTTGATTTCTATATCTCAGTGGGTGTTTGTCATAGTTTGGAATCCGTTTAAAATTGCAATTTTAAGTCAAACAGCTTTCTTATGCCAAAAGTAATTAAAATTTTACCAATAAATCAAACCTAAGTGTATTATTTCATTGAAACAACATTTTAATTTTATTCTTAAAGGGCAGATATTGCAATTGTTTCCAGATCCGTTTTTAATTAATAATAGCATACTATAAATTTCACTTAAAAGTCGATGTAAAATATTCTTAAAACGCCAAGGATATACTGACTGCTTAGAAATTTAATCCTTGCATATTGAAACTTACAAAATTTCCAAAAAGTGATCTGATATAGATGGTTGCTAATTTTAATAAATAAAATTAGAAATTTAGTTATTTTTTTGAATTTTTTAATGAAAATAAAGTTTTTGGTACTAATGAATTCTTGGATGGGATGCGTATTAATAAGTTTTGTGTTCAATTGTGTTACTATAGGAAAAATTGGAACTTAAGGAAAAAACATAAAGGTTCAAGATTTCTTCTCATTTATATTAGTTTGGGGAAAAAGTTATCCATTATTTTTTTGGAAGACGTCTGTAGTGATCGCTATCTCGTGAGGTATCAATCAAACAATTTCAAATTTATGCTCATTGGAAAGGTGACATTTGACACGAAAATATTCTCTTGCGTTTTTTTGTTTCATTAATTCAGTTATGAGTACAAGGTTTTAAAAATGGAAGACAACAAACAGAAAATTCGATACATTTTCGTTTTTCTCTTGTAACGGCGAAAAAGATAGCCGGGTGGCTAAAACTGTGAAAGGTGTTTATCGTCCTATAAATGACTGTAACAACCAGTTACGAACAATTTTGGTTTCGTCGGTTCCGTTCGGGTATTTGGATGCTAAAGATGCACCTCGCATGGATACAACATCGTCGAGAATGTCTATAAAATATCAAAAATTATCAAACTTGATAGTATGTCAGCAGTCGTAGCTTCGCACAAGACCTAAAAATCTACATGAAAACTGTTTGAAGTCTTTTTACAAAGCGAATCTGAAAGAAGTTACAAAAAGTTCACGTAAAAATAATGGATTTCTTTTTCCCCAAACTAATATTTCTAGATTCATTAGATATGAGCGCTTGAGTTGATTAAGGATTCTTGGCTTTCATTTCAATTAAATGGCATATCTTCTGAAAAGGGTATATCACACATTTTGTGAAATTAATTTATAATAAAAAATCCTCTCCTAATTTGGCTATATTTTAATTTGGGAATGAAACATTGCCAATAACACATGAATTTGGAATAAATTTCAGATATAAAATTCACACACACACACAACTTTTGTCAAAATTTCTCAAAGAATTATTTACTCTTTTTTATTGCTTAAAGTTTTAATTAAATAGAAAAAAGTAAAAACAAAACTAAAACAATTAAGTTCATAAATATGACTTTCAGTTAAATGTTTGAAATAGTTTTGAAAATAGTGAACATTATACTATTTTTAAACGAGAATTTATTTTTAAAAATAGTGTGCCACTATTTTGTATTAAAAACTGTAGTATAGCTTATTAAATGCTGTTGTACTGTGAAAAAAAGTAATTGTTATTTTTTATTGTTAAACTCTATGTTCTTTTTACAATTAAAATGTTTTTAGAAAAAACAATTTTTCCCCATTACATTCGAATTATCTTTTATCAAAAGTTTTCACGTGACCGAATGTGACGTCAAACACAATCTGCCATGTATTCTTGCGTAAAATTCCGCGCGTGTCATTTGTCTTAATTTCACTTTCTCTGTCAAGGATAATTACTTACAGGCATATATTATTGATTTATTGTTATTCATAATATAAAAAATTAATTATTACCTAATTATTCACTTAAATGTTTGAATTATAAAAGATAAATTAGTAAAGTATTAATTTCATTTTTGTGAGAAATGCCAAAAAATATATATTAAATGAATAAAACTTCCTAATATGACTAATTTTGCATTTTTGAAAATAAGATTTCCTCAGTACTTTTCAAAATATAAAAAATTTCGCATAAAATTAATCTTCTCCTTTATTTTTTTATTTTTTACTTTTTTTTCTTATTTTATGTACTGTTAATCTGGTTTTATACTTAGGAAATTTTAAAAATTGAATCGTAGACGTAGGTATGTTATTTTACAACAAATAGGTGCATTGTTTGTCATCAAACAAGCTTCAATTACAGATAACTATTCAAAATTTACAAAATCTAGAAAATTTGCTTGTAGATTGAATAAAATAAATTTTTGAAATTATGTCCTTTATTTGAAATTGTGAAGATAAATATTCTGAATGAAAGTTTCTTAAAAAAGGTTATTTTTTACTGTGCTGCTCCTTTCAATTTACAAAGAGTTACTATTTCTTTTTTCCTTGTGAAATATAAGTAATTTATAATATTATGCTCTGAAAATATTTTTTTTTGTTTCTAATGGCGGGTACACTTGAGTAATTAACCCATTTGCCGCAACAAGGCCGGAAACAGCTACTCATTTTATCGTTACCCGGTGGGCACCTGTGAACCAAGTCACGGAAATACGAGTAGCATCGCCCACGCCACACTACCACAAACCCGTTTATAGGGCGGGCCACAGTCATCCATCTGAGGAAAAAACAAGAAACACACACACACACAGAGAGAGAGAGAGAGAGAGAAAGTATATCCATGCCCAAGTCGGGATTCTAACCCAGATCCTCCCCATCCGTAATCAGGTACTCTAACCACCAGACAAGGTGGGCGGCTGCTCGGAAAATATTTCATTATTGATATTTTCTTTGATTTTTATACTTATTTTTATTTTCAAGCATTTTCAAACTTTTATTTTCATTTAGCGTTATGTAGAAGTACTTACTCACAAGTTTGCAAGTATTACTTACAAGCTTATAAGTATACAATAAAAATAAAATAAAAGAATAAGTCAAATAAGCTTACAAGTATTACTTATTTACTGATCAAAATGATTAATCAGTTAATAAGGAATGCTTATTTACTGATTAAAATGATAAAAATACTTGACCTGAAGTATTAAATAATAATTATTGACCCTAATAATACTTATTCTAATACTTATTGACCCTAAGTATTATTTACCATTTTAATACAAATATTACTCTCTTAGTGACAAATACTACCATAATAGTTACAAATATTTATAAGTTTATTGAAAATTTTGTTACGTTTCATGAGTCTTTAAGTCATCATTACTCAAATAATATTAGTTAGAGATCAGACCCATTTGGTTGTTAAATAATTCATAAAATAGTAAGGATTTAAATTAAAAAACATCAATATAATTAGACGGATTCACATCATTTGACAATTAGCTTTCAAGTAAGTATATTTCATTTTACGGTGAAAGATTCGGTGATTATTAATTGCACACTAGACACAGACCAGCATGATGGCATCCACACAATAATCCTTTCGTTTGTAATTCTGGTTTTGGGTGATCAATATTTGACAATCTTTTAATTTAAATAACCCTCAAAAGAAAATAACCAGAGCCAAAATATCAGAGGCACTTAATGTCCAAGGAACTGGGCCACCCTGAACAATCCATCTCTTCTGAAACGGTCATTCAAAGAAATACATATATGACTAAGGGCAGCGGTGGCCTGGTTAATTAGGGCATTGTCCTCGATACCTAAAGGTGGTGAGTTCGAATCCCGGCTTAGCCGAAGATCTGTCGTGTTCACTAATGGCGACTGGGGCACGTAAAATCTATCGGGTCGCAATGTCTTCCATGTTCCCATTAGAAATTAATACCTCTGGAGGTGGTTGAAGCAAGGCTTAGGGTCTTCACTGGTTTCAATCTCTAAATTGGAAAATTCAGATGGTGCTGCCATCTCTGTGTCAAAAGTCGTACTTCCACCTTCGTATGAGGGTGCTCTATTGTGAAACGGAAGACGCTCTATCTGACTTCAATCGTCTAGTCTCTGACAGACGGCCTTGGCGTTGCCAAGTGTCATCAAAAACAACAACATATATGAAAGTATTCCAATCAATTGATTTATTGTCTTGTTCCAAAAAATCTATGAATAACTGAAGCTTTATGAATTGCGATACATGAAAATTTAAAACGTGTCTAAATTGATGGTAGAATTAATTTTTATTGAGAAAGAAGTTGCAAATAATTCCATCGGCCGCAGCACATTAAGCTGCATTCAAGAAAATCCCTTTGTACCAAACATTATTGATGGAGATCTGTATTTTCATGAATTTGTGCATATTGTGATCATTTAAAATGTCTCAAAGACGAAACGTTTTTTAGAGAATATTATGCTATCAAGATTTTAGACTTCCCACTTAAACATGAATATCCCAAAGTCTATCCCACTTATGCTTATAATACGGTTGAAACATTGGAACTTTCTTCTTGAAAGTTTTGTGAACAATCAAAACTAGTGCATCGGTTCTCGTTCTTCTTCCCTCATAACTTTTATACACGTTGACATGCTCAACATCAATATCCTAGTTTATGAACAAATGAGACTTTTCTTATTGAAGACGCTTTTCCACTTTCTCTTTCTCCACTGGAAGGTGTTTCTCGATGGAAGATCTTTCTATTATACTTTTCTACCATTTTTCGTTGTGCGAACGAAAGTATTTTCCTCCGATAAGAAACTATAAAATTTACACCTTCTATTCTATTTTGTCATACCCCTCAATATCTGATCGGGGTTATCATCAAGCATCAAAAGAAAATATAAAATTGCATTCCTAGCATTCCAAAAAGAAAAATACGATCTGAAGATGAAATGCTATACAATCTTAATAAGGAACTATCTATGATTACTGCTAAATGTAGATGGTATTTAAAAAATTATTCACGAGAATAAAGGAAATCATCTTTTTGAAAACATTTTTATTAATATAATTTCTTTTATATACATGCTATGGATTTGTTTATACATCCTTATTATTTCAACTTAATTATTTGATATCAAAATGTTTCTAACCTCTTATAAGCGTCTTTTATAAAAATACGACCATTCTGATTTTCTGGTTTTACAGCTTCAATTTAAGAAGACTAATATTAACACATTTGTTATCAATATAAGCTTTGTTCAATCGCTCTTTGGTTTAACTACCATCTCAGGTTTGAACGCTTGCAGAGGTTTTTGAGAAAAATTTGAGGGTTTTGGTGATGAAAACCCACATAAGCTTAATTCAGAATTAGAGTAGTCTCAAAGTGCTAAATTAATATAGATACTTCATCGGTTGGTCTATTGCTCAACAGTCATTTTTTTACACATGAGACATTTTGGAATTGTCAAATTAATTATTGCACCATTGGTAATATGTTTTTTTTCAATTCGTGGATTTTTCTCAAATGAGGAAAGAATTACATACATCAAACCCAAAACAAACAAATGAGTATTTATACATTATACACTAAAAACCCATTATTATTTAATTAGTCTGGGATTTAGACTGGGGCCTAGACTTCCATTATTAATTGCTAAATTTTTTTTTAATTCAATATTTTTTTAACCATAAAGTCGTTGTTTCTTTCGTTACAGTTGAGCTCATGTGTACTTCACTTTATTTTACTTATAAAGTTACAACTGCTCTGTGAGTTAAACAAATAATCGTTTTAACCAATAATGTTGAATATACAATTTTGTCCACCCATCAAAAACAAGTAAACGTGTCAGTGGGAGGAGCTCTTCAATGAGCAGTTGGAAAGAAAATTTTGGCCAATATCTTAGTGGGATGGGTTATTTTATATATTCTTGGAGATTTGCCTCTCTTGTGGTACCGCTATTAAAAAATAAATACTTATGAATCATTAAGTAAAGATAAAATTATTTCATGTAGCATGTAAAGCACATTAAATATTGATATTTAATTATTTATGCAAGCAATAATTAAATCATAACATCCACTTTATGGTTAGTTCAAATCGGCAAGGACAATTTAAATGGGTTTTTTTTTTTTTTTTTTTTTTTGGATCATACTTGCAGTTTAATTCACAATTTTTTTGAATAATTAGTTGATATGATGACTTAGAGATGGCAACATAAGTTAAGAATTACTTTTTACTTTTCAGTCATTAAAGTTAGATTATTTTCTGGTAATGATTTTGGTTAGATTTGTTTCTCTACTGTCATTTTTTGTTCACTAGGGTTTATTAGACTGAGACCTGCTGATTAAAGTGGATTCCAATTTATTATGAACATCCCTACCTAAGGTCAGATGCGAATCCGTGAACTGTTTTTCTGAAGTCTAAAACACTTATAACTCGGCTGTCATCTTGACTCTAATATAACTACATGAGTGCCAAAATCAACCCGGAGACTGTTAACATATAAACAGCCAAAATTTATACTACAATAAGTAAAAAGTTTGCTGTAATTATATGAATTTTTTATTATTTAATATAATCTTTCACTCTATTTAAAACTCAGATTTTCGTAAAAAGAAAATTATTGATATGATAAAAAAAAAATTTCACATAAAAATTGTTTTCAAGGAAGAATACAAAACTGACTTTAAAGAAATTAAGTTTTCCTTGAAGATTCTTTTCAGCAGTTAATTATAAAATATAATAAGTGTAGTTTTTTTTTTTTTTTTTTTTTTTTTTTTTTTTAACATTTAGAATAATTAAATTCTAAAATAAAACAAATACAGATTTAAAGATGATGATAAATTTTGTTTTAAGATAATAATAAAGATAAAACGAATAATAAAAAAGAAAAATGTAAAGTTTTTAGAACATACATAATATTAGGATAGAATTGTTTTTGTTTTATTAACTGAAATTTGCCGATTCATATTTGAAAAAAAAAACCGAGATCCATTTTCTCGAATTTATTACTCTACTTATGTGTTTAAATGTGCTCAAGCAAAGGATTTTTCAATTGGGATCTTAAGAAAATCACATTAAGTAAATGAATTAACTTTAAATGAACATTCCATCTATTTCGAACCGAGTTTTGTGTATATGGTGCAATAGCTCCATAATAAGAAAAAGTTATTCTTTTGACGCACGCTGATAACCATTTTGTGAAATTATGAAGAAGAAATTTCATCTAATTCTAGAAGAACATTTCCTCTGTTACCTGAAGGTCATAACAAAGCGATCATCTCCCAAATCAAAATACAACCGGATTTCTACCCTTTCACCCCTTCCCTTTGAGTTGAGGACTCGTCAAGATGTCCGAGGCCTCCAGGCTGTTCTAAAAGCTTCCAAATGGGCTCAGACCAACGCATCAGAGCGGATAAAGTCGTCGCCCGCTGTTGTTATGGTGTTTGCTTTGGTTTCGGATTCGTCGTAACAACTCTCTCCCTTGCCGCAATGTTTTGGATATTTTGGGTGAGTTCCATTGGCGAGGATATTTTGTTTTTATAGTTAAGTTATTCCCTTGTCGCCAAGATTTAGATGTATTGGATAAGATCTGTTGATTGTTTTTATGTTTAATAAAAATTATTCCATTACCGCTAAATTTTGGTTATTTTTGGAGAGAATTCTTAGTTTTATTGATAGCTTAAGTTGATTAAGCCGGTTTATAACCAAATCAGCCTACTTAGCAAAGTCATTAAAAAATGAAAGTAAAGCTGTTCAACTTTTCTTAAAACCAAGCAAGTGCATTAAATTTTTTTATCTTATTTATTTTCTCGGATTGTTTTATCATTTTAGGGCTAAACATTATTAAATTTTAAATGTTTTAAGCTTTTAAAGTTTAAAATAATGAGAAAACATATTAATTACCTTAATGTATTATGACATATTTAATATTTTATGGATATATAGATATAATAAGCTTAATAAACGAAAGTTAATTGGAAAGCATGAAATAAAATTTATTTTATTTGGGTTTTTAGTGTATAATGTATAAATACTCATTTGTTTGTTTTGGGTTTGATGTATGTAAATTTTTCCTCATTTGAGAAAAATACACGAATTGAATCAACCATATTACTAATGGTGCAATAATTAATTCAACAATTCCAAAATGCTTTTGCTAAAAAGTTATAGAGCAATTCTTAACTTCTAATATTATTATAACTTTGAGGATAGGGTGAAAAGCTCTAATTAAAAAAAGAGGTAATGGGTTTTAGAAGTAATTATTATAAGAATGTAAGTATTTTTTAAAAAAAGTTTTATTTATTTATTATAAAAATCAAAGAATCAAAATGATGTCCTAACTTCACAACTTCACTTCTTGCAGTAGATATTTTGTAACCATAACTGTATTTTAACTACTTCACATTAAACGCTTAAAGTTATTTTAAAGCACTGTTGTGCAATTAAAAACCTGTATTTTATTATTTAAACGTTCAAGAAATGTTTTACGACATTTAAACGGTTTATATTTGAATTATAAAAATTAACCTTTAAAAATAATTCTTTTAACTTATGTACTTAAGATTTTTGTTGAAGACAGTCATTTTAAAAAAAATCACTTATTAACTAAAATCAAAGCATTTATATTCTCTACTATTGGTGAAATTTCCATTGACTGAAAATTCAATTTTTTCTGAATTCAACTCGGAAACAATGAACTAAGTTAATATTTACCATTGTGTTGAGAACTTGTTTTGCATAAATTTGATAATTATATTCTCATTAATTAAACTCAAAAGAAAAGTCAATAAATGTATTGAATTAATTAAATGATGATTATTAGGTACATATTCATCCGAATTATACATATTTCACAATTAAAGAAATTCTTATTGATTCATTTAAAAGCTCATCATGATAATTATGCTATTAATTAACAGGATTTTTTTAATCTTTAGTTTTAAAGTTACCATAAGATGTTTTAAACATATGGTTAAGATGTTTTAAACATGGAAACTAGACTAAAATATTTCATATAATTATTCAACTTTCTAAAAACCGTATATAATAAGAAAATGTATAGATTTCTTTTCTTAAGCAGCTATGAATAAATTTTTAAGAATAAAGTTCTGATAAGTTTATAAATATTTTGGGCTCATAGATTAATAAACTAGAAAAACTTTAGCATTATTTCGATATATATATATATATATATATATATATATATATATATATATAACTGCAATCTACAGCAATATAAAGTTCTTTATATTTCTAAAAACTAATTTAAATGTTTTTAATGTAATTGATAATATTATTAAAAAATAATACCATGTTTAAAGTAGCATTCATTGATAAATGTATATGACATACAAAGTTCAAATCAAATATGTCTCAGTAATATTATATGTTATTGTATAATATTAACGTAAGACATCAATTTCTGAAAATTTACAAAATTTTTTAGTATTTTAATTAGTTGAGTTCCACAAGTTTCAGTAAGTATAGTTACTAATAAAATACTTATTTCCATTTATAAAAATCTATAGACTTTTATATATAATTTTTATTCTCACTTCTTTTGATTCAAAGTCAAATTATTAACATCACGAAAAACAATCATTAAAATTTTAATAATGTCAATTCTTTAGAATTTTAACTTTACGAGTTATATACTTAAATTTTAACGTGTTGTGTACTAATAATTCCTATAAACATTTTACTAATCGACAGCATTTTTACTGGGCACATTATTATAAATATATAAATATAATTTCAGTGAGAAAAAATAAATAATTTTTATAAAAAACCTCTACCAGGAAGTTTTTCATTAATTTTTTTTGTTGATGTTGGATATAAAATTTATTCCACACAAGTATCTCAAGTGTGTTTTAAAGTAAAATGTCTTTCAATTATTGTATATTCATAGATATAAATTCATATTTGCGTATATCTTTTAATTATCTTCAAATTCCGATAATTTTCCTTTAAATTCTAGATTTATTTTTAATTTTTTTTTTTTTAAATTCTGAATTTTCGTGTGCGAAAAATTTCTGCTGAACGACCAGGAAACAAAACAAACGAAATAAGCAAAACCAAAAGAAAAAATTGTTTTCCTTCTGTTATTCATTATGGAAAAAAAAACTTAAGATTAATTAATAATTTTCAAAAGCACGAAATTTAACTGAAAAATGATGTTGGCGTGAAAATATTCCTACAAGGTTGAAAATTCACTCTTTAATTCACAACAATGTATTAAAAGTGTGAAGCTGGTTTTCAACCTGAATAAATGTACGGAAAGCTAAAAAAAAACTTGGAATAAAGTTATTAAAATAGATAAGGTTACATATTTTATTCATAATATTGTTTTATGAATAACGAATTCCTTTTTAAAGACTCGCAGAAAATCGTCTAGACTTTATCTAGTCAAGAGATCCAATCTGAAATAATGAGAAGATAAGAATTGCTCCATAAGTGTTGTTTTTGATGAAATGCCGGTAAAATGTCTCAGGTTTCAGCATATTATGTACGGCTAGTTTTTAGGGCTGTAGCACGACAAAACACGTATCAAGCTTTCAAACAAATTTGCGATTTGGAAAAATAAAGAAATTTACTATTTTCTCACTAAGAAATAACTTTTTTTAAAGTATTGTTTTTGCACCATAAAATATGGTCGCTCCGAAATATCAGCTAAAAGCAAATCGAAAGAAGTGTATACCGTTTAAAAATTAATTGTAAAGTTATTAAAATAGGGACTTTTTCCATTTGCTTCCCAATATATTTACTGCCTATTAGAAATATCGTAAATACGTTTACTAAAGGAGGAAAACTAAACACTTTTCAAAAACCAAAATTATAGTAAATATTAGCACGTTTACAGCAGTAGAAGAAAAAACAATGTTTTAAAATGGAAAATACCTTATTAACGCTTTATTCAAGAAATATAATAATAGTAAATACTATATTTCTTAAATGAAATTATGCTGTGGAAATGTAGTATGGGGGAGATCCGATGCTATACATATTTTTTATATGTTATAAATTCCCTCTTTTAAAAATGGCATCCAAAAATCATGCATTATGATAACATATTTATAAGAAAGAAACCTCCGTTTATTATAAAAAACGGAGGTTTCGCTACCCACCTCCGTTAGTTGAGCGAGCAGTGTTCCTGAGCGGTGTGCATTGCGCCGAAGATAACTTTATAAGGATTTCAAACTAGCGTAAATTACAATTTAAATAATTTCAAACTCAGTAATCAAAATTTCGAAATTAAGCATAACCTATGATTCAAATTTTACATTCATTCAAATTTTACACATCATTCTGATATAAGTTTTATTCGACTCCGCGCAGTAATTCTTAGTTCAAACCCAGACAAAAATTAGACAGAAAAACAAAATAAGGATTTTATTTATATGCTTTCTCAATTTTAAATTTTTTCAAATTAGATAAATTGTCTGACAGCTAAATAAAATCTGAATTCTCAAGTATTGAATAGCTAAAAATGTATTAATTTTCAACATTAGATTTCTATTAACAATTAATAAAAAACAATTCTAAAAGGGAACAAATACATCATAGAACTTAGTCTACTTTTTTACCAAATCAGAAAATTTAATTAAAACTTAAAATAAAAATGATTTTGGTATCTTTCAGTACTTTCCCGTTAGGCTGGAACAAATATCGCCAATTGTGCACCAAACACGAGCCAAGTCACCAGGCGATGCGAATGACAAAACAGTCAACGGGATTAAAGTCGAAAACGTTGAACTATAAGCAAATCTTAATTAATAGTAAGCAAAAAAAAAGTTCAATAAAAACAAATATTAATGAATTGTAAATAACTGTGTTTTAATAAAAAAGGATGTTTATAATTATTTATCCAGAATGAGTTGATGACCTTGAGAATCTGCTCTAATGGATCGTTTTCTTCTCGTCTAAGCATAAATTCAGCGATACAACTCCAAATGATATAATGAAGTTTCCCGATGTTTTCTGTTTCTCCATTTGGCACTGTATCTTCCTTCAGTTCTGGTTAAATTCCAAATTTTTATCTTTTTTTAAAACGAAAATTGAGTTGACGGAAAGATACGAAAACGTTCTTTGTTTTGAATGAATTCAGAGAATAATGCACATGGCCCCAAACTAACATTCCCCTTTTAGTTGTTTGAAACTTGGTGGAATTTTACATTAATTGGTAATTTTTCGGTTGCGCACGGCTAACGAAAAAGTACCTATTTTTCTGAATAAGTAAAGATTTATATTTTATATATTAGGTTGGGGAAAAAGAAATCCATTATTTTTACGTGAACTTTTTGTAACTTCTTTCAGATTCGCTTTGTAAAAAGGTTTAAAACAGTTTTCATGTAGATTTTTAGGTCTTGTGCGAAGCTACGACTGCTGACATGCTGTCAAGTTTGATAATTTTTGATATTTTATAGACATTCTCGACGATGTTGTATCCATGTGAGGTGCATCTTTAGCATCTAAATACCCAAACGGAATCGACGAAACAAAAATTGTACGTAACTGGTTGTTACAGTCTTATATAGGACGATAAACACCATTCACAATTTTAGCCACCCGGTTATCTTTTTCGCCGTTACAAGAGAAAAACGAAAATGTATCGAATTTTCTGTTTGCTGTCTTCCATTTTTGAAACCTTGTACTCGTAACTGAATGAATCAAACAAAAAACCGCAAGAGGATATTTTAGTGTCAAATGTCACCTTTCCAACGATCATAAATCTGAAATTGTTTGATAGATACCTCACGAGATAGCGATCACTACAGACGTCTACCGAAAAAATAATGGATAACGTTTTCCCCAAACTAATATATCCTCTCATTTTTATGTTGTATGTAGTGCAGAAGTTGAAAATCGCAATTTTCCATTGAATTTAAGGTATCATATTTGAAATTCTTATATAACTCTTATGGATAACAGTATTATCACTCTAAAATTATTATTTGACATTGTACATTTTAATCTTTGACAGTAATTCAAAATATAGCTTTTCTCAAAGATAAATTCTGTATTCAATGAATCCTAATTTTTTTGAAAAAGTATGGAATTATCTCTTGATAATTTTACCCAAAATTATCATTCGACTTCGGTCCATTTTTCAACCTATTTGCTCTTTTCAATCTCCCTCAAAGCTGGAGGCGAGACTTAATGAATCATTTGTCTTTAGAAAGTAAAGGTTTATTTGTTGATAATTCTGTCCAAATTTTCATTTGATATAATATATTTCAGTCCAATGAAAATAATTAAAAGTATAATTTCATTAAGAAATGGGTGAGAGATTTAAATGGATAATCAGCCTTTAGAAAGTTGAGATTAATTTTTTTGATAATTTTTTCCTTAATTTTTATTTACCCTGCATATTTGTAAGCGTTTGGTAATATTTCAGAGTTTTACTAGAAGCTGATAGCAATATAGTGATCCATTTGATTGTAATTTTATATGAAACTTTCATTTGATATAACTTTCATTTTATATGAAACTTTCATTAACTTTCATTTGTTATTACAAGAGTACAAATAGTTTCCAAATACATTGATATAAGCTATTTCAATGTAACAGAGAAATTGAGGATAAATAAAAATTTCAATTAAAAAGAGATGTATTCAAAACAAAAAAGACATTTCTTTTGCTTATTGTTCCATATGAAATCTATGATACATTGTAAAGAAAGCAAAGGTTCTCATATTTACAGAAGCCGTAAATTGATCATCAAAATATTCCAAAATTTTATAAGTGAATGCGTATGACTTAATTTATTTTTATAAATTGTTGATATTAACTTTAAAATGTTTCCATACTGTTGTAAAATTTCTTTCTAATGATTTCTTTAGTTGTGAGATATTTTAAGTCAAGTTTGAATTGATTTGTAGATTAGCTCTTAATCCAGAGTATTTCTGTCAAATCTTTAACAATACAAATATTTGTACTACTTTGAAAATATTAAAAGATATAGTAAACTATATCTTCATTAAAATCATCTGAAACATAATTTCATTTACATCCGAAAATTTCATTTAAATTTTTTTTGAGATTAGGTGACTAATTCGTTTTCTATTTCTTCCAACAAAAGCAGCAGAATACAATCAACTAGTCATAATTCTGAAGCATGGTTAAATGACGATTTTTTACCTGTGTTGTGAAGCTTTTCGCTAAATCACATTAAGGAAGTGGCATCAGACCTCATGCGGTTTCAAAATAACAATTTTATTAATTATGTAAAAACATAAATTCGTTTTTTTAGTATTAGATTAAAAAGTCCTGCGGCTGATATTTGCTGTGCGGTCACTCTTGTGACTTTTTTAAAAAGTCACCAAAAATCTCGTCATTTTGCGCAACCGAGGTTAGAATTTGAATAGGTTGGGTATATTTGAATATTATACATCATCAAATATGGAAAAATTGCTCCAATAGTGACCGTACGGTAAATCTTAACCAGTCCTGCAAGCCTGTCTTTGTTTTTTTTCTATATTTATATGCATATAAGTATGTATGAATGTACAAACATATATTATGCATATGGATTTAAACAGATAAATAAGAATCACCAGTATATATAACAGGTATCATGTACTATTTATTCATCATATCATATAACCACAATGCAGTACACAATGTTAAATAAAATTCTGATGCTAAATAAAAATAATTAATAAATATAATGTGCTACATTGAAAAACATACATTATCTTCATTAAGGAACTATCAAATATATAGAGAAAAGTGCAACAAATGATTTTTTGGCTTTTTTCTCATAATGATATTACTTAAGGAGAAACAGCTAAAAATGTTCTTGCTGAATTTTTTTAGCTTTAGTTTCAAAAGGCTCTAATTCCAACATACAAACAACAAGCTTGCCTCTCGACGAAACTTTTTCATCTCGACGATAGGCACGTGGATTAGAAATCGAGTCCAGCTATTTTCTGAACACAAAATAACACTTTTATTCACTAATTTAATCCATAGTCAATCGTTCGGCTTTCATTTCATCTATACACTGTTCTTGAAATTTTTATTTGTTTTCTTTAGAATAATTGAATGTTATCAGCGAAATTACGTAATTTAAACTATACGGAGTCAAAATCGAAAGGAAAATGCTGTATCAGATATTTAATGGAGTCAAGATCGAAAAGTAATATGCTTATATCAGATAGATATCTAACATCTTTCTTTAATGCTAGATTTCTATCTGATATAGTATTTTTCTTTATGATTTTGACTCCATTAATCAAAAGGTTGACAAAAATATAGCAAGTAAGGCGTTGATTTCGCTAAAGACCATTAAACTTTCAGAATTAGAGTTCATTGGAACCGCAATATTTATGTGAAAGGAATATTAAAAATGAAAGAGGTCACTTTAAGTATTAACTTCTCAAAACTGCTGGGAACTACTTTGATATACCGCCCCCCAAATCGAAAATTTGGCAACTTTTTATGTCGCCAAGCAAAATACCAGTTTTTGGCTCTTTTTTTTTCTCGCCAAGATGGATTCTCACTAAATACAAAAAATTAATACATAAAAAACTTTAAAAAAAACTCAAAAAATGGTACAAAATACAAGAAAATACTAAATTTGGCAACAGCAAAAACCTAAAAGCTGTAAAAACCTAAATTAGCAACACCAAAATAAGAAACAGCAACCCTAAAAAATCCGCAGGTTGTGCCAGATTTGGCGCGTAATTTTTGGGGGAGTATATTAAAGTTGTTCCAAGTGCTGGACATTGAGCATCTTAAAATGAATAGGAACATTACTAATCAACTTTGATGTAGCACTTATGTTATGTCATTTCAAAAACACAGAATTTATTCGATCAGTAGAAATACACATACTGATTCATTTAATTCTTTCATATTAAAATATTACTAAATTAGTTGCGGAACGGTCAGAGCTTTGGTCTTCAACAAAACAGTTCTGGTATTTAGTTCCAAGATCGAGCGAGGATGTATGTAGTGGTTCCCAATCTACTTAGAATTATGTGCTTCGACCAAATTCGTCATGGGCAAAAAATAACTGTAGGATAACAACCAAAATATCCTAAAATTAATCTCAATTTCAATTCTAAATTGATTGACTTTTTCCGAGAAAAATGTCCAATTAATTACCAAATTAAGATATTTCAGTCAATGAAAATATGTCATCTTGTTCATCAATACATTAAAAAAGTAAAGAACAAAATTTTAAAAGATGAAGACTTCCTGACTAAAAGTTTTTCCTCAAATTTAAATTTCACCTTTATATTTTCTTTCAATATCATGTGTTTACCTTGTTCGTGAAATGAAAAGATTGCGTTTTCTTCTGAAAATCTACCCATCGGCAAACCGCAATCATCGAAACAAAGTCGCCTTTTATTCGAAATGGCGCGCCATCTGCTTGTAAACAACCTAGCCTTGGAAATAATGAATAATTCTCACGAAGTCTTTTTCCACTGAATTTTCCATGTTTGGCTTGAACTTTTGATCTTTCTCAGAACTACTTTCACTGAATTTCGTGTGAGGAATAAAATTACAAACGAGTTTTAATTGAACCGCTTCTTTTGGCGAGCAGATTATTTCTATAAATTACAAATTCTGAAATCATTAAACCGTCTTGTTGATATTAGGTTGGGGAAAAAGAAATCCATTATTTTTACGTGAACTTTTTGCAACTTCTTTCAGATTCGCTTTGTAGAAAGGTTTAAAACAGTTTTCATATAGATTTTTAGGTCTTGTGCGAAGCTACGACTGATGACATGCTGTCAAGTTTGATAATTTTTGATATTTTATAGACATTCTCGACGATGTTGTATCCATGCGAGGTGCATCTTTAGCATCCAAATACCCAAACGGAATCGACGAAATAAAAACTGTACGTAATTGGTTGTTACAGTCTTATATAGGACGATAAACACCTTTCATAATTTTAGCCACCCGGCTATCTTTTTCGCCGTTACAAGAGAAAAACGAAAATGTATCGAATTTTCTATTTGTTGTCTTCCATTTTTAAAACCTTGTACTCATAACTGAATGAATCAAACAAAAAACCGCAAGAGAATATTTTAGTGTCAAATGTCACCTTTCCAATGAGCATAAATTTGAAATTGTTTGATAGATACCTCACGAGATAGCGATCACTACAGACGACTACCGAAAAAATAATGGATAACTTTTTCCCAACCTAATATTTTCAATTGTTAAATATTGAGGTGAGATAGCATTGTTAATTGAACAACCGGTAAAGAACAATATTAAGTGGAATAAGCATCAATCTATTGTTAATTTGAGTACAAATTCACTCTGTTAAAACTCAACAAAAATTTATATACGTATATTCTATGCTCTTAAATACCGTTCCATATATTATTGTTAAATCAATAGCTGATAAATTACTAATTTTAAATGGAATCAACATCTATTGAATGCTTTGGGACTCTCGTGTAATGTGAAATCGTAAATTACGACAAAAATTGCATATAGAGCTCCCCCTATATGGCAATAAACAGTAATTGTTGAGATAGTGCGACTATGGTAAAAATTTTTCCCTCATGCTATACAAATTAGTATTTTAAAGGAGCGCATTATAACGGAGTTCATAGCACATGTTTTAAGGACTAAATTTGCTAAATATAAATATGACTCTATTTTTCTGCGTGTAATTGTTATAATTTCCTTTTCGGAAGTATTTTGGTTATAAAAGCATTATTTTATGAGAGCAAAAGTTGCCTGTTTCGCACTCATAACTCTAGAACTCCGACAATTATGATCACAGTTGTACATTTTCAAAGTTAAATATATGATGTATAGAAAAGAGATTGTGCTCTAAATGGGTGTCTCATTGTAAATGTATATTATAAATGTGTCAAATTGATGGTAAATGCGTCAATTGACAAATTATTGCTCATTTTAATGTATTTTGTGATCTAACTATGTGCACAATGCGATGCACGTTGTTCATTTCTTTTTATAGCATCTCATGCTTAAGTGTTGTTTCGTATTAAACCGTTGCTGCCGAATAAATTTGTAGCTATCTTTTTAATCTCACATCGTCTAGTTGTCTAGTTTTCGGAATAGGGCTAGAATACTAAATCCACTGAAAGTCACTTTGTCTTGTAATATATAGATCATTTTCTTCTACTTCGACATGTTTCTGTGCTCATAATTGTCGATGTTCCAAACTTAAAGTCGGAGATAGGATTTATATTGAACATTTTTTTTGGACAAAATAATTTATTATTTTTTGTGTAATTAGAGAATTTATTGACTTGATTTCCATTTTCTTTTGGCAGTGTTATTTTGGACTATCCATTGTTCATTTTACTGACACACAGCGCAGAGCGGTTGTAGATTATTCCTTCACAACCCCCAAAATCAAAGTTGGTTCGTCCACAACATCTCCCATTCGAAACACTCCTTCTGACATTCCTGAAACATCACTAAATCAGATTTCGAGATTCGCAACTGCCTCATCGGGATCACACAGGTTCGAGACCGCAAATGTAGAAAAACGGAAAGAATCATCTCAGAGCAGTGAATCAAACTTATCCAAAGGAGATTTTGCAGCTCGAGAAAGATCTAATAAGACAACTTCAAATGGATCTTCATTACTGCTATCAAAAAATGAAACACAAAGTAAGTGAATTACATTTTTTCTAAAACACATCTTTGCCTTAGATTTAGATTACAAATATACAAAAAACATCCTGATATTTTAATTTATGAAATAAATCTTCTGTGAAATAAAACACCTGAAACATCTTCAATACAATAATATTTAATAAAACATCTTTAAAAATTTCCTCAACATTTCAAGTATCTCTCCACAAAGCATCAATAAGATACTTCGTTGCTATGATGATCGTCGCTATGATAGCAGGCTTTATAAAGAAGTAGAGGCCGTGGTGGCCTGGTTGGTTAGGGCGTCGTTCTCGTTACCAAAAGGTGCTGTTTTTATATCCCGGCTTGCCGAAGATCAGTCGTGTTCACTAATGGAGACTGGGGCATGTAAAATATGTTGGGTCGCAATGTCCTCCATGTTCCCATTACAAATTAGTATCTCTGGGGGTGGTTGGAGCCAGACTATGGGTCTTCAATGGTTTTAATCTCTAAATTGGAATACTCAGATGGTGCTGCCATCTATGAGCCAATGGTCGTACTTCCATCTTCGTATGAGGGTGCTCTATTCAAAAACGGAAAATGTTCTCTCTCTCTGACTTCATTCGCCTAGTCTCTGACGAGCGGGCTAGGAGGTGCCAAGTGTCATCAGTAACAACAAAAAAAGTAGAATATTGTATATAGCATAATAATATGTCTGATGCTGAGCCTTGTATGATATCCGTGTCATTGCGTCTTTTGGAAGGTTAGATCACATAAGATATTAAACTATATTCATGACTTTCAAAGCAGTAAACTAGAAAAAAAACTTTAAATCTCACTGTGCAACTAAGAAAAGCATGTAATGAGTATCCTTCAATGATCAAATGTCATGGATTTAAAACTAATCTTTCACTTCGAAGAATATGGTTTAATTCTAAAGACATACTGAATCCAAAATATAGACCGCAATATTTAATAGTAGATAATTTAACAGCCCTAGGCATTAATAAATGTTTGTTTTTCCATAGTGAATTGCATTTTAAGCTGACCTTTTTTTTCAGATTTCAAGCAATTTTTGGGTGCATGTAGCTTTTAGATTGAGAGATACTTAATGAGCAATGTTTAAAAAAAAATTAGAGATTTATACTCTAATTAATGACGATATTTGTTTATAAACTCTATGCACATTTAAACAAAATAAAGATTTATATCCTAGCAATATGGAATTTTGTATAAAAAAAAATTGAAAAAATTTGCTGACTAAGGCAAAAACATAATCTATTCACTTATTAACATCTGAATCCATAATACTGTTTTTATAGGAGCATCGTCTATATCTGCCAAATGAAATCTATAAAATGCAATATTATTTAACAGAAATAAATTGAAATATCTTGATGAGGACGATTGAAATTAAAATTTGCCATGCTGAAATGCATTAAATCATAATTCAAATTTGAAATAGAAGTTAAAATTGCAGAATTCCTTGTAAGAAAACTTTTATATTACATAAATCAATTCAATTAAAAATAGTGTAGTATATATGTAACGACAATTTAATAACCAATATTATCAAACTATTCATTATTTCATATTTATAACATTTTAAAATTTGAATAATAAAATTGTCAAAATTTAGATTAGAAAATTAGTCCTTTATAGCAAATGGTGTTATCTAAATATGCTATATCACGACCCTTTTGGAGTTCAATTTTTGATTTGTTACCATTTCTAAAAATAAAACAAGCTGATTACTCTAAGAATTGTGTAATATGCAAAACAAATATAAAAGTGATATCAGTAATAACGTAAAAATATTCTTTATTGATGTTTAATCATTATTTCAATATTTTTTCTTTTTGAACCAGCTAAAGAATATAAGATGAAAGCATTTACTTTTTTAATAGAATTTTATATATTTTCAGGATCTATCTTAACTAACTCTAAATATCATATTAAATTTTTCGGTCTAACGGAAAAATATTTTAAAGTACTTTTTTTTTCGGAACAAAAGTAGGAGAATTAAAATTTATGAAAGAAATATTTAAATATTGTTATTTTTTCTTTAAATATATGAAATGTGTTAAAAAAAATGTAACTTAATTTTATAATTTTAAGGACAAATAGCATCAAAGGACAATGCTAACAAAGAAAGAGCTACTGGCTTGGATAGCAAAGTTACCCTTAGTAGAGAACCTTCCATTCTACCAAGCAGACCGATCACGGAAGAAAACATCAAAAGTTCCAGCAGAAACGAAAGCCAATCAGATATGACCAAAATTTCTGATCCCACTAATGCTGGAAATTCATACAACGTACCTAGAAATGCTGATGGAATAGCAAGTAATAATATTTTAGCATAGAATAACATATATTTCCATTAAAAAATTTTTGCTCTATATTCAACATAAATATAAGACTTTAGGCCTCTAAATTTTCATTTGAATAGAAGAACTATTTGTATTAGTTAATTTAAAAAGTAAATTTCATCGAATACATCACAAATTCTGAAGAAATTTTAGTTGCCAGTTTTTGCTTCGTTTGTTTCTTTATTATTATTTCTCTGCACTCACACGCAAATTCATCCGCTACATACAGCTATAAAAGTTATAAATATACACTCACTTTGAAATTTCCTTTTGAACCCCATTTCACTTTTGGTGGAAATGGGAAACCAAACCACAAACAGATTGAGTATTAAAATTCTAGTTGGCAGTTAGACTTTATATCTGCGAGAAAATTCTATTTAATATATTAGCTTGGTGGAAAATAATCCATTATTTTTTCGGTAGACGTCTGTAGTGATCGATATCTCGTGAGGTATCTATCAAACAATTTCAGATTTATGCTCGTTGGAAAGGTGACATTTGACACTAAAATATCCTCTTGCGGTTTTTTGTTTGATTCATTCAGTTACGAGTATACAAGGTTTTAAAAATGGAAGACAACAAACAGAAAATTCGATACATTTTTGTTTTTCTCTTGTAACGGCGAAAAAGATAGCCGGGTGGCTAAAATTGTGAAAGGTGTTTATCGTCCTATATAAGACTGTAACAACCAGTTAGGTACAATTTTTGTTTCGTCGATTCCGTTCGGGTATTTTTCATGTTAGAGATGCACCTCGCATGTGGATACAGCATCGTCGAAAATGTCTATAAAATATCAAAAATGATCGAAGTTAACCGCATGTCAGCTGTCGTAACGCGCAAGACCTAGAAATCTACATGAAAGCTGTTTTAAACCTTTTTACAAAGTGAATCCAAAAGAAGTTACATAAAGTTCACGTAAAGATAGTGGATTTCTTTTCCCCCAACCTAATATTACTATTAATATAATATATTATACATTATTACGATAATGATGCATTTAATTTATTGGACGGTTTAATTTAATTAATTTATTATCGATTTTATACTTTAATAATATGTATGTTTCATTAATTAAATAAATAAAATTTACATACAAATTAATGCACATTAATTAAATAATGTAAATAAATGCACTTATATAATAAGAATTCTTTTCACACATACACGTATTAGTGAAACTTAAAATAATATATTTTTAATTTCAATATTGAATACATTAAAACATTTCTTTTAATAAATAATATTTGAGATTGATTATATTTTATTTACCTTAAACAAATGTGTATACTATAATATGATATCAAACTTACGTGCATAAATTTTGTTTACTGAATTGATAAAATCCCCGATTATCCACGGAAATGAATGTTATCACGGATAATTAACACAATAATAAAAAAAGGAATAAATGAATAATATGCATTTGAAGAGTTTATTGACACAATAGTTAAAATACTTATTGGAAGAATAAAATTATTAACTATCTGTAAATTTATAGATTTTCTTCTTTTGAAAATCATTCAAAAGTTTCTATTTCTTGTCATCGAAATTTTTCGTTATTGGGAATAGGGTAAAACTATAATTTAGGGTGCCCCCTTGGCAAACATGGCGATTTTTCTTTTTTTTTTTTTTTGGCTATCGTTTTTATTAGGGATTTTTGGTGGCACAGAGCAATCAATTGTTCTGTTACAATCAGAATATGATTGGGTTTTGTCCAACTTGGCGATCAATCGCGATTTCAACTTGGTGAGAATCAAAGGGGCACCCTAAAGTATAATCTAACCGGGAATTGAATATTTTATTTGATATAGACTTCACAGACAGTCCGCTAAACGGA
This sequence comes from Latrodectus geometricus, assembly GCA_026290005.1. Classification (NCBI taxonomy): domain Eukaryota; kingdom Metazoa; phylum Arthropoda; class Arachnida; order Araneae; family Theridiidae; genus Latrodectus; species Latrodectus geometricus. Next base: position 9,103 of record JAPDSC010162480.1, on the reverse strand, counting down.
TCAGCCGATCGTGTATAATCGGGATCGTAATAAAATTTCAAATTAAAGTTATTTTAAACTACATTTTTTGTGACTTGCAATGTTAATGATTGCTTATTGCTGTTACCACATGCAAACGTAAAATAATTTGGCAGATACCTATTCTATTAGATTTGGTAAATTATATAGAATACCTATAAATGTTTAACACATTTTGGAGTTATTGTTAATAACATTAATGTTTTAATAGATTTAATTAGTTTGTTGAGGGACATATGTTGCATGGAGAACATGATGATCATATTCAATTTCACACATATACTATTATGGGCTTCAAGTCACCAGTTTTTAACACTTTCCTTCTGTAAAGAATGTCCTTCACAAATGCCTTGGGTCACCTGATGTAAGTCCTAAGACGTTACATCAGGTGACCCAAGTGCCAATGATACTAGCTCCAATCTATTTTTCAGTGATGAGACCTATAGACACACACTCAAATGATAAAGAAAAAATATACTAAATAGAAAACATTATCTATAACAAATAGCCTTGGCAAAAGAAGAGATATTCAAAGAAGTTAAAAGAAGTCATCTTATGAAAATTTTTATTTTAAAGAAATAATTTAGATTTTCAAGGAATAAATGCAAAATATTTGTTTATATCTTCATGCTTTTTATGAGTTATTGGCATTAAAATGTATCGTGTATTTTCTAGACATCTTTCATATTTAAATACAGAGGCAAATTATTATTTTAAAGTTACTCGAGTAAAGAATAATTTATATCTAACTTGCATGGAATTTTCTTCTACGTATCAAAAAATTTCTTTAATATACGGTTGTTAACACATAGTACAGAATGCTAAAAAATCACAATTATTTTCACAAATAAAATGTGAAGAACCAATAACTTGACAACATTTTTCCTATAGCTTCGTTAAAGTATGAAGTGACCAGAGCTTTACAATTTTTTCCTATAGCTCTCTCTCTTGACTTTTTATTATAACTGTAACTTGCTGGTTATAATAAAATGATAACCCAAAGCTAAGATGGTAAGACTTTACTGGATACACTATGTTGTCTAGTAAAGTCATTTCTTACCAGATCTTTTTATTTTACCATTTCTTGTAATATTAAAGAAGTGATTCATTTCCTAAACATCCATTAAATATAAATTTTTTGTTAATATCAGCTATTGATTTTCAAATCATCCTTTCTGGTATAATTAGTGTTGACTATTTTCGTAATAACTTTCAACTTTAAAATAACTTGTGATTGATTTAACATAATTTTACCAATCAATTTGTACACGTTCCACAAAATTTTGTACTAAGTTTTGCATGAAAATAACTTAATCATCAAAACAGATTTTATCCACCCATTATAATGAAACATGAAACAATATTTAATGAAATATTAATACCAGACATTAAATAAGAATGTAAAAAGTTAAATTTCACTTCTCTTGCTTTTTTGCAGAAATATGAGTTCAGAATTAAAATTATTCTGAACTAAAAAAATTCTCTTTAATTAATGAAAATCATATGTTTAAACTAATTTGTTTAAAAAAGCATTTTTTACACTTTGCATGTGTTCAGTTTAAGATTATTATAAGACTTTTGAAAAACTGCATCAAAATCAAGATCGTAAACTCATAAAATAATTTCTTAAGTCTCGTATTTTAGCATATATTGTAATTTCAATTAAAAAATATTGAATCAAATCAAATCTATAAAAAAACTAATAGAGTTACTCTTGTTTTTTTCTGTTTTTAGTGAGAAATATTTTAACGTAAAAAATTTATTATGAATTGTCTAAAAAATCCATAATTTCTTCATTATTTATTTTCAGAAGCAACAATTTCAGCAGACGCTGAAGCAGATTTTGTTCGTTCCATGATTTCTAATCCAAGACGGGAAGATGAAGTTAATTATCCAGATCCAAAGTTTGAAGAAAGTCATACACAACGTACAAGTAATGATGAAGTTAGAAGAGGATATGATGATAAAGATATTCCAAGACGGGACAGAGACCAGAGCAGTGACAGATATTCAAAGGGAGATGGACGTGTGCTTCCAAAAGATGATCTTGGTCCATCGGTAAGGTCTAGTTCAACTTCGACTGAGAGGCGGTACAGAGACAGGATTCCTGAAGACGATAAGTACTATGATAGATATCCGTCTGAGAGAAGAGGTGATCGACATGATGTAGACTACTATGAAGACAGAGAACCGAATAACAGGAGATTTGTTGATCGATACGCAGGGGAAGAAAGAAGAAGAACAGATGATAGATTTGCCGATGATAGGTACAAAGATGAAGAGCCAGATGATATCAGATATTCAGATGAACGTGCCAGAAGAGGAGATGGTGGTAGATATCGAGGTGAAGAACCAGCAACAGACAATAAAAAATTAGATAGCATACCAGATGTCGATAAGTATGTAAGCAGATATCCAGAAGATTCCAGAAGAGTGAGAATTGAAGACAGACCATCTCGAGATGATTATAAAGATCGGGAACCAGATGATACACGACGTTACAGTGAAGATAGAATAAGAGAAAATAGAGAAAGATATGATTCCAGACCTATAAATAGAGATAGATACTTAGAAAGGAGTCCAGATGATTATAGATATACTGATAGATATCCAGATGACGGTTCAAGAAGAATAAATGGTGACAGATATGATGATAGTCCTGTAAGAGAAGATAGGTATAGGGAAAGAATACCAGATGATGATAGATACGCAGATAGATATTCAGATAAAGACAGGCGAGAAGGAAATCGCGAGAAATATGACGATATTCCTGTAAAAAGAGATGATGAGTATAACAGAAGAGGAGATGATAGATATTTGGATGCAGAGAGACGACGAAGTAATGAAGATAGATACCGTGACCGAAGTTATGACGAGAGAACCAGGTACAGGGAGGATAGAACTCCCTACAGGGAAACAAGAGTCGATGAAATGGACAAAATTAATAGGAATCGAAATAGTGACGAGGGTAGTTATAGATCACGTGATCGAGTAGAAATCAGAGATAGTCGAACACAAACTTCAACAAAATACGATGATAGAGATAAGGACGATAGATATCGAGCACGTATCGATGACGATCGATTTCGAGATGAGATTTACAAAAGTGGTGAGCGCCCTCTAATGAGTAGTAGGAGGGAAGAAAGTTTTGAACCTGAAAGACCGAGGTCTTCGAGACCAAATTATACACCTAGAGAAACTTATAGAGAGCCAGAATATATTCCTAAAGAATATTCATCAACTAGAACAGATGTACCAAGACCAATCAGAGAAACTACCACTGAAGACAGGTACAGAAGTATTTCTCGAAGTAATAGACCAGATATACCACCTAGATTCGATGAAGAAGATAGAATATTACCAACTAGAGTAAGAGATGATTCCTATATACCGCACAAAGATGAAGCATACACTTCGAGATCTAGATCCGATGGTAGAAGAAATGAAGACAGAAGTGAAAGGCGGGATGTGAGTAATACGAAATACTTTGATGAAAGTAATCGACGAATTGCTTCGACTGCTGCTTTAGGCTCTAGAATAAGAAATTCTGAAACCTATTCAGAGAGCAGACGAGGACATTATCCAATACGAGAAGAAGAAAGAAAAGAGTTTAGCAAAGAAGTGAGCTTAGATAGAAGATCGTATTCATCTGAAGAAGATGATGAATACTCGGATCGAAATTCAAGACCAAGATATTCTGATGATTCTAAAAATCGTGATAGAACTTATTATGAAGAACGAAGACGTGATTACAGATACGAGAACCCACGCTCTGAATATGATAAAGAAACAGATGAATACAAAGAAAGGAAACGATCTTATTACAATAGCCCTTCTAGCCATAGTGTGGATACTTACCAAAGAGAACAGGTTAGCAGATACGATGAGAATAGAAATAGAAGGTATGATGATAGAAATATCCGGAATCCTGATTTGACAGACGAAGATCGAAATAGGCATGACAGAAATAGAGGTGACTATGACAGACATCCCTCTAATAAAAACCATTATGGAATTGTTGACAATTATGGAAAAGATAGAGACACTTACGATAGTGACATTGACAATTCAAGAAGTTATAATAGGCCGACCCCAAACGATCATAGAATTAGAAGTTCATATCCTGAAAAATCTCATCTAAGTGAAGATACGAAGGATGGTCTGCCAGATAATCAAAGAACCAGATATACGTTAGAAGAGAGAAATAGATCTTTGATGGCATCAACAGACACAACTTTAAATCCAAAACAGTACCAACGACATCCATCTGATTTGCCAGCGATGAAAAGCGTGTCTCCTTCGAGAATAAGAGATTCGACTAGAGAATCTTCAGCAAGTCGCTTTGGAGGGTCATCGCCCCTTGATGTCATTGTTAAAGAGATGGAAAATCAAGGTAAATCTAGTGAACAAGATGAAGAACAACCTTTAAGTGCAAAAGATGTCATTGAAGCGGCCCTGCGTCACTCTGAAACTCGTGAGCAAGCCGACAGAAAAGTATTCTATCCAGTTTTCGATCCCAGGATTTCTAATCTGACTTCTCCAGACATTATAAGACCCAGCGAAAGAAAAGGCACAACGATAACATCAAAAAAGAAAAGATAAGGATGATTTTTAATATAAACTAAGTCATGACGACAAAACTCTTAAATGGTGCAAACAATGTTTAAAATCATTTTTTAAGTATGCATTTCTTCCATTAGTCTTGCATCCATCTTGCAAAATACATCTTTTTAGATTTAGGTCTTTTATTGCAATAACAACAGAATTTTACAAATAGTCTTGAAATATTAAGATAAAAACCGTGCTTTGCTTAGTTACAAATATTTTTTTTTATTTTAAAATGTTATGCTATTATTGATTATTATTCCTTAAATCATTTTTATTGACAAATATATTGTTAATTGTGGCAAATATGAAAATATATTAGTTCTACATGAAAAATTATTAGTGTATATGTGAAAGTATTTTAAATTGTATTTATAATATATCTTTTTGTATAAAATACATCTGCGAATATTGCTTTGTTAAAAATATTCCCCAATCTTATATTCATAATAAATTGTGGTAATTAACTTAGTAGTTAATAATAAATTATGACAGTAATAAAATATCAAAACTACTTTTATAACAAACATGATAAAATATGTAGTTTCCATTTTCACACTTAAAATAATATTAAAAAAAAACTAGAGCTTTCATATTCATTTTATAAATATATAAAACAAATACGAAAGTTACGTTTTTTACTTACGTATAATTTTTTAAAGCCGCCCATACTGTCTGGTGGTTTGAGTACTTGACTACGGATGGGGAAGACCTGAGTTCAAATCCCATCTCGGGCATGGATGTACTTTCTCTTTCTCTCTCTGTGTTTCTTGTTCTTTCCTCAGATGAATGTGGCCCGCCCTATTAACGGGTTTGTGGTGGTGTGGCGTGGGCGATTCTAGTCGTACCTCCGTGATTGGGTTCACAGGTGCCCACCGAGTAACGATAAAATGAGTAGCAGTTTCTGGCCTTGTTTCGGCTAATTATTCAATTAAGAGTGCCCGCCATTAGAAAAAAATTTTTTTTTAATTTAAAAATGTTTGTAAAAAAATAGCTTTTATATTCCTTCTATTTCACCATTCACATAGGTGCATAAGTATTTTTGTTCTTCTCAAATAAAAGAAAAACATTTAAGATTTCTTTTACATGCATCTTTTCTCATTTAAGGTCCAATTATTATCTTTTTATATTTTTCATAAATAACACTTAGATTAACTAAGTATTAATTATGAAAATTGATAATAATTTGATTGATTATCGCTAATTGTTTTACACAAATTATTAATACTAAGTTCTTTTTTTAAGAGTTAATTATTAGATATGTAGCAGTAAAGCAGATTCCTTATCATTTAATTTCTGAAAATGCTATGCATGTGCTAATTATAGATTAAGTATTATATAAAATATGGAATTAAAATATTGAACATTCAAGCATTTACAGGAAAAAGAAAAAAAATGGTGTAAATTTCATCTATAATGTATAAATATATGGCTTGTATATCATTTGAAATAATTCTTTTCCGTAAACTGTTGATTATTTGTTAAATAAAGTAAACAAAATTCATGTATTTTTTTCATTTACTGCATATTTCATCAAATTTAGCTTGAAATCATTCCATACTGCTTAAAAGCATATCATTACTTATATTTCTTATTAATTCTTTATTAAAACATTTTTTTGATCATAAGATTTAAGAATACTTCAAAACAATATTATACTTCTTAAAGAGTTTTAAGATTACCACTTTTGCCTTTTAAGTTTATTGTTTATTTAAGTTGTATTCCATTTTTATTTTAATATTTATTTAATTTAAAATGAAAGAAGAATTCAAAAGTATTAATTCTCAAATTATTTATTAAGTTCACATTGATTTTACTATTCGTAATTATTTTATTTACTACATTTTCCTCCCATCAGCCAAAAATGCCTACTCATAAAAAAAGATGAAATATGTTCTTAAATTATTTATCCTATAAAAAAATGACTCCACAAAAATCAAAGGATTATTTTTATTTATTTTTTAAATAAAAAAAATTGCCTACAAGCTCACGCATTTCTCTTTTAGAAGTCTACTATTATTCTTTTAACATTACTTAGTGGGTTTTATTCATTTTATCAATTTTTATTGAATCATATTAAGAATACACAAATGCGTTAAATACTATAAAATTCAAAAATTGATTGTACAATTTCTAATTAATTTAAAATACACCTTATTTTTTTTTTCACTATTAACAATGCTTTCCCACCTTATATTCTTTGCATAAAAGAGTTTTAATCCAACAAATACCGATTAATATATATTTAAAGTATTCTCGTATTATTTAATTGTTGTTATTTTTGATGACACTTGACAACGCCAAGCCCGCCCGTCAGAGACTATTCGAATGAAGTCAGTGAGATAGCGTCTTCCGTTTTTGAATAGAGCACCCTCATACCAAGGTTGAAGTACGACCTTTGGCTGATAGATGGCAGCACCATCTGAATCTTCCAATTTAGAGATTGAAACCAGTGAACACTCAAAGCCTGGCTCCAACTACCACTAGAGGTATTAATTTGTAATGGGAATATGGAGGTCATTGCGACCCGACAAATTTTATTTGCCCCTGTTGCCATTAGTGAACTCGACAGATCTTGGGGTAAGCCGGAATTCGAACTCACCACCTTTTGGTAACGAGAACGACGCCCTAAGCCAATTAGGCCACCACAGCCTCCGAATTATTTAATTATTTATTTAAACAGAAATATTAAATAGATGTAAAATAAAATGTCCTAAAACTTCAAGTGCTCATTTCAAGAAATCTTTCAGCATCTCCCATTAATATCTCTTCCAAATATAAATGAATTGTAATGTAAGGCATTATTTATTATTTTTTAGAATCATAAACATTTTTCTTACTTTACTATACAGAACTGTTTCTCAGTTTAATGTTTAGAATTCGTTTTGTTGAATATAAATTATACCGAGGAGCAAAAAATGTCTCCAGCATATGAACGTAACGTTGAGATGTGACCGTTACAGTGGAACCATTTTCATCCTCAAAAAAGTACAGTCCAATCACCCCACGACCAGACACTGCACACCATACAGTAACTTTGGGGCTGTGTAACGGACGTTGGTGAAGTTCCGCGGGATTTTGTTGAGCCCAGTAACGCATGTTCTGCTTATTGACATGTCCATTTAAATGAAAGTGGGCCTCATCAGACATCCAAAGATTTTCAAGGAAGTTTGCGTCGTCATTGATTTTAGTCAGTAGCTGTTGACAAAAAGCTAAGCGTAACTCACCGTCATTGGGTTTTAGAGCTTGGACAATCTGAAGCTTGTAAGGATGAAAGTGCAGGCTGTGCAATATTCTTTGCACGCTCCGACGATTAAGTTGTAATGATGAGGCAATTTTTCGTACAGAACGACTCGGACTCCTTTCCACTGCGACTCGCACTGCATCAACGTTTTCTGGGGTTCAAACACTCACTACACGCCCAGGAGGTTTCTTCTTTAAGGCCGAACCAGTCTCTTCAAAATTCCGAACCCATGTTAATATTGCATGTGAAATGTGAAAAAGGAACTCGGCCGCGGGGAGGAATATCATAATGGCGCCGGAACTGTCGTTGTACAGCTGTTGCACTGTCGCCATTTTTGTAGTACGCTTTCACGGCGACTGCACGCTCCGCTCCGCTGATCCATCTCAACTGATAGTCCGTTACTACTTGACGTCATGACACCTGCCTCCCACTCCTACGAGACTTACAGGTGTACCAATG
>JAPDSC010162476.1:0-25720 GCA_026290005.1 Latrodectus geometricus | reverse complement strand
TATCCCTTCTTTTCCTCAAGTCTTCAGTTTTATATTTCCTGAGAATTGCACAATAATGGCAAGTTGTCTGAAAATGATTTGAAAACTTACACCAGTATATACATCTTTCACAGAATTAATGAGGTTTGAAAATAGAACTTTAGTAGTGATTTTATCGTAAGAAATACAAAAATATTTCATTTTTTTATGCTATATTTATATTATGAACTCTTGAAGTAATTTTAGAGTTTTGAGAAATTGGCACATCGCATTTTCACATTAAATTTCTCTTTTACTACATTATAACTATTTAAGTATTTTTAAACGGTGATTTCACATATTTCTTTTCATCATTAGTCCACGGTACAAATCCAGTTTTTTCTAAATGAAGTTTAAATAGGATTTCTAAAAAACTAAGCGAAAAGTAAATATTATATCATAATAAAAAAATTCACATTTAATTTCTAGAAAATTTTCTTAGTATCGTACATGCGTACTAAAGATGCAATCCTTTTCAATGGTCACCCTAGAAATTCCTAGGAAGAGACACTGAGATTTCTTCCTGAGGGTTTTTCTCGAAATTTAAGTATACATTTTTATATTACAATATTATAAATATTGTGATTAATTTAAAAATTATGCTTCTACTCCTTATGATAACTTATTTCATCAGGAATAAGTTCTACTTAAGCAAATAAAAGAAAAAAAAAATGTTTTAATTCTTTTCGTTTCTGATAAGTTCTTCCTTCTGCCTTTTTGAAAGAATACGAAGCAAGATTGCGCTATCCTATACGGAGGATGACCTCACGCTTGTTTAAACACCCCCTAAAGAGAGGGGTAATGTCTGTTCCTAAACGTTCCTTGGAAAATTACATTAACCCTTCTTTTCTTCTTAACGGTAATTAATGAGTTTCTGAAACAGGTATCTGGCAAGCAGATGGCCCTTAAAAAGCGCTGAATTTTTTAAATTTCTCTCTCATAACTTTCAATTTACTTAATTTTGAAATGCAAAAATAATTAATAACTATGGAAATAATTTTAATTTTTGCGAATTTTAATTCTATTCAGAAAAAAGTGCATCAAATAAATGGAAAAAAGAAAGAAATATTATACCGGTATCGAAAATGGAAAAGAAAATACAATACATTGATTATCCAGTTTTTCAAAAAATAATCAAATTCGAACGAAAAATGACATTACAATTTAGAAACCAAATGTAGCAAATTACATCAATCGTAATTTAGAAAAATTGGAGAAAATTATTTTCGTTGAAACTTTGGATTCCATATGCATTACGCATGTTTCTAAACCATATACATGTTTATTTGGCAAAGAGAAAAAAATTTATTTCAATTTAGCTCATAGATGTAATATTTATTGCTCACATGTTGCAAAATTGACGACAGACTTTACAGTAATTTTTGAACAAAATTCGACTGGGATTATAAACACTGAGGTAAATAGCTTAGTCGAGAGTTTTCGCTTTTTGTAGAAAGTGATAGAGAAATTTCCTAAAATCAAAGGAAAAAAGAATACCACGCACATTTTTTTGCTACATCTGACTAAGTAGCACAAAGAAGCCGTAATAAATCTTATTATGATAGCATTGCCAAAGTTTGGAAGAAAGAAGGGATTATGAAAAGGAAATTTCTTTTAAGAAAAACAGAAATTTTTTTTTTGTAAGAAATGGACCTTTGCTGTGAGTTAATCTTGATTAATAAAATTCATCTCGAGTTAGGTAGAGGGAAGCCTGAATGCGTAAAAGGGAGGAATTAAATGAGCAAATGAAAGTTAAGAACGTAATCATCAACGTAAAATTTTCATCATTTGCATAAATTCCTGATTTATGTAAGAAATGAAATATCAATTAAAATTCCTCTGTTAATAGTAAATAATATAAATCAACTGAAAAGAAGAAAACGAAATTATATTTGTGTTCGACAACAGTTAAAACTTTAATGGCAAAAATTAATTTAAGTAAATGTGTTCGAATATTTGTGTAAAATGGTTTTTTTTTTACTTACTTACTTACTGTGAAATATAACTTTAGGTGACTTCTTCCATTATAATAATAAGAAAAAAATGTCGCTTTTCATTTATTCTTAGAAAACCTTCCTTCGTCGACACCTCACACCAACGATTTATTTTCTCACGATTTAAAAAAACTGTAATATAGCTGCTTGCATTAATCTATTTAACAAAATCTACGTGTTTAGCTTATCTCAAAATAAAAGTTCGAGGGATGAAACTTCAAACTTTTCCAAGCACGTGCATTACAAGCGAAACGTGAACCAAAGCTGTCACAATCTTTATTTCTACTAAATAGCCCATACTGAATGAAAAAGAATGGGGCTTGTTCTACGTTTCAAATTTCTTAATCCGTACAATAAGGAGACTGGGTTTGGTTCTTCGAAAGGAATTTTCCTGTTAAAGTCAACCGAAAAGAATCATTTGTCCAATCATTCATGGCAGGGCCGGCGCTAGCAGCTTCGCCGCTCCGGGCAAAGAGGTAAAATGCCGCCCCTTTATAACAAAAATTAAAAGAGATAACCTAAACCCTTTCCACGATTAATGGTAAAATAAAACGAGTAAAAAAATTGCAATCATCAGCAATGTTGAAGTTTTGATTAGCAAAAAAATATTTATTTATTTATGTTTTTGGCACTAAATTAAAATTAGGGTTGCGCAGAAAAAAAAAGGAAAGAGTAATTTCTGGTGCATACTTATAAAATACAGAACAGATATTTAAAAAAAAGTAAAACAAATTATAAAACCACTAAATATTAAAACTTCATTACATATTAAAAATACATTTAATCAGAGAGTTGAAATTAAAAGTGTTTTTTTCTCACTTTTAATTCTGAAAATTGTTTTATAATTTCTTTAACATTAAGTTTTTCAGCCAGGTCATGTTCGACGGCTATTGTTGTTAAGCCGTTTAGTCGATTCTCGGTAGTTGTGAAGCGTAAAAATTTTTTAATTAATTTTAAGTTGGAGAAACTCCTTTCTCCACTTGCCACTCTTATTGGGAGAGTCAGCAATATTCTTAAAACTATACCAAGATTGGGAGCAAAATCCATGTTCGATATGAATTTTAAAATCTCAACTGGACTTTCTTTTTTGTTTAGCAAAGCCGAAACAGCTACTACTCGTCTGCCAAGTCAAGCGCATTTATATCGGATGAATTCCCATCAGTCAACACTGTTTCTAAATCTTTACAATACTTTATAATGTCGTTTTGAGGAATATCTTTTAAATCAGAAATATTGTATAAAAATTGGAAATAGTTGCAGTGGATACTGATCAAATCAAACCTGGATTCAAGTGCATTGATAGCTTTATCTAATGTAAAAAAATAAAATTCTGCCTTATATTTCAAAGCAAGATCTTCTATTGTATCATCTTTTGCCTTATAGTCGAAATTAACATTCCTTCTTCGAACTCTATGACGTGGCTGGGTAATCAAAATTAGCTGGTATGTCAATTTCGTCTGCGAGTTCTCGAGCATAGCAAAGCATTTCATTAAAGGCTCCGTCCGATCTAAGATCCTTGAAAGAATCTTTACAATTTTTCAAGAGCTCCATAGCAGATGGTAAATCATAGTCTTTTGTCTGCAAGAGCTTACTTATAGGATTGATTCAATTTAAAATTTTGTATCAAATTACAGTGCAGCATAAGAATTCAAATTGTTTAACACAACTTAATAGTCCAGAAGCCTGAACTCTTATAGAGTTGTCAATCTCCGAGTTATTACAAACAGCAAGTAAACCATCGTATATCCCTCCTAATTGATACCTTAGTGGTTTTAATGCATCTATTCGGCTTTCTCAACAAGTATCACTTAGAGGTTTCAAAATAAGTCCGGAAACATATTTTAATAACATGGTCCATCGAAAAGTTGATGAGGACATAAACAGATATATTTTTTGGACTATATTAAAAAAAAAAAAAATTGGCGGCTTCGAAAGATGCTTTTGCCACGTCATTAACTACCAAGTTTAATGAGTCGCTGCTACATGGAAGGTAAAATGCTCTTGGATTTAACGCATTTATTCTAGATTGTACTCCCGATTTACTGCCTCTCATGTTGGCCCCATTATCGTAAGCCTGCCCCCTCATATCCTGCAAATTCAATCCCAATGTTTCAAGTCTTTAAGTATTAGAGCTGAAAGTTCATATCCAGTCGATCTTTCAACCGGAAGAAAGCCTAAAAAACTTCCTTGGGATTGGACTTGTCAATGGATACATACCTTACTAAAACTGTCATTTGCTCGATCTTGCTGATATCAGGAGTGCAACCTAGAATTATTGAATAATATTTAGCTTTTTTAATATCAGTAATAATATGAGATGTTATATTTTCAGCTAAAAGAATAATCAACTCATTTTGAATTTCTTTGCCGCGATACTGCACTTTAGCTTCTTCTTTTTTAAGCACTTTGCGGATATGCTCTTCCATTACTGGATCAAACTGAGCAAGTAATTGAATAATTTGTAAAAAATTACCGTTACCGAAATCGTAAAGTTTTTCTCTTGTACCTTGGAGGGCTAAGCAATTTTGAGTAAGCATTTTTATTCTTGAAACAATTCGTAGAAGCACCTCTCCCCAATAATTTGTTTCTGCGGTAATAAGTCTTTGTGAATGACTGTCAATCGTTTTAAAGTACTGTAAAATATAACGCATTCTATATTACTAGCAACCAATCTGCAAGGTTATTATTTCATAAATAAAACAATGGGACTACCCTTTTACATTTTATAGTCACGGTGTAAGGCTTGTTAAAGCTTGTCAGGACTGATTTTTCGCGTTCCCCCGTACATATTTTTCGCGTTTTCATACATGTTTCGACAAATTAAGACACACGGTTAAAAATTCTATTACTGTGTCCCTTTGATTAAATTATAATAAAAAAATTATTTCTTTAAGTTTTAAGCTATTTTTAAGAGGGAATTTCTTATGCTTGTAAGTTTTCTTGTATTTGAAATATTTTGACATTTCAAATAGTTAAAAGTTCATACATTATTAATATTTACAGGGTGTTTATTAAACATATGCCAAAAATTCAAGGGTTTGTTCCCTGGACTATTCTAAGAATATTTTGTCCTTTGATAGTTTTTGTGAACCCGCTTTGTTTTGAAGATACAGGGCAAACATTGCTTTCGTCAAATCCATTTTTATAATTTTTAAAATCATTAAATTTCTTGCATTCTTATTCTAGCTGGAGGTCATTATTTTCAACAGTTCTTGTAGATTAAAAAACTTTATCTGTAATTTTTGGTAATAAAATGTTGTTATATTGTCAAAAATTTTGTTCGCCCTGTATCTTCGAAACAAGTTTTTGCTGTATGTTTAAAAAAAACCCTGTATATATACAGGGTGTTAGGGTTTTGATTCCAAATATCTTAATGCATAAAAATATGATTCATTTTAAAGAAAAAAGTTTAGTATATCATGTGTCAAAACTCAATTATTTTAGAAAGATAAAATGTTTAAAAGTTTGAGAAATTTAATTTTAGGGCCAATTTGCCGCCCCCTAAGTTTGCCGCCCCGGGCAGGGGCCCGGCTTGCCCACCCCTAGCGCCGGCCCTGTTCATGGGTTAGACTCCTTATTTCTATGCTTGTAGAAGAATGGATCTAGTGTTTGTTAGGTTCCTAGCCTAAAAGGCCATGTATCTTCTATTCCAAAGAAATTTTTCTACACCTAACTTTAGTTGAGATTAACATAATGATTTCAAAACAAGATTATTTAAACAAAATTTTAAGAAAATATTTTGCTTAGGTTAAAGTGCTCCCAACGAGAGTTCTTTGCATGAGATTGAATAAACATGAAAAAGAAAAATTTGAATACACATTAGAAACAAGAGTGCAAGAAAATATTTTTAAATTACAGTTTATATACATAGTATTAATAAAACTATATAAAGACAAAAAGATTTCTTTTATTCTATTATATATATATATATAATATGCATATATATATATAAATACAATTTTTTTTATTTATTTATTTAATTCTACTTTCTGGGAGGCGAATAGATAAGTTTGAAAGTGGCTTAACCCGCAGAACCACCCTTGGTCTGTGGAAATTGGAAAGTTCATAGGGACTGTAGTTTTCAATTGCTTGAATTTCAGAGTTATCAATTTCATAAAGTTTGTTGTAGAAGCGAAAAGCAAGGAATTGGACGTATAGGGGAAGGACACCCAAATTGTTTCTGAAGTCTGACTGAGTGATCAGTCTAAGAAATTCACTTTGTTGACCCTCAAGAGGTTTCAGGTTCGTTTCCGCAGCATCACACCAGATTGGGGGCTCATACAAAATTATCTATCCAACAGATCATTTAATATTCGCATCAACAAGACCTACTCTACCCCTAGGCAAATTGAAACTAGCGTGCCATAATGTAGCCTTTTAGGCAAAATATTATATCTCTTCTACACAGTCGACTTCCCCATAATTAAAGAAGACTACAACAGCATTACAGCCTACTTATGCCGATGACACCGGAATCGTACAAAAATCCAATTCTGTGGACCTGGGTATTAAAAAATTACAAGCAAAAATTACAAGAATAGAAAATTGGTGTACAAGATGGGAAATAGTTATAAATGCTGACAAATCCAATCTCCTCATTATCAAACCTCCCGGAACTGCCTATAAAAGAAAATATACACTATACATGAATGACAAGAAAATCCCCATGGTCAAAAACGCAACATATCTCGGCCTCAATATTAAAGAAAACCTTTCATGGAAGCCGCATGTGAAAAACAAACTACAAAAAGCAAGAGCGGCACTCGTCAGCCTAAGACCACTTCTTGGCAAATTTAGTACACTCAGCGTCAAATTACAGAAACTTATCTGCACCGCAATAATCAGACCCATCATCACATATGCATCCCCTGTTCCATTGATACCACCACCCTCAAATTTCTTGATACTTTCCAAAACAAGACGCTACGAAACATGCTCGGAGCTCTTTTTTACATAATAATAATGCAATCTTGAATTATCTAAACCTGGACACCTTATCTCAATATATTGCAAAGTTAAATATCAGTTTCTTCAACAAAGCAGAAAACTGTAGTGAAGCAAATTTTAATGGGATATTCAACTGTGAAAATAACATAGAAGACATCAAAATTAGACCCATAGCTGTCCTTTTTCTTTGTGACGCTATTTTATCGAATCGATCTAAACGCAAATTGTAAATACTTCTTCCATTTAACTTGTTTATAAATTGTAAATATTGCTCAATTTCTTATATTTAGTCTAAATTGTTTTTGTATTCATTTATTTAATCAGGATTTATTCTTTGTATATTTTATTCAGGACCTTTTCTAGTTATTCTCTTAAACAGAAATTGTATTTTTCACTTTGTTAACTGCCTTATTTTATATGTAAACACTTTTCAGGTGCCTTAGCCCCTGTAAAGTTGTTTTTATTTGTTTTCTTATTAATTCCGACTTTTCATTCCTTCTCCCGAAGGATTGAAGCCTTCGAAAAATGAGCGCTCGCCTTGCGGCCGCTCCCTCTCCTCCTCTCTTCTCTTCCTCTCCTCCTTCTTCTTGGGAAGCTGTTTTGTCGGAGTGCCTGGAGTGATGCTTATAAGTTTAAGTGAAATTACCTTAAGGTGCAATTGTGATTTAAATTTCCTTAATTGAGGTAGAAGAAAATAGGAGAGAAAAGAAAAATTAGAAATAAAAGGAGAAAATAACAAAATAAAGTTTTCCATTGTTTGATTATATGATAAAATGAAATTATTTAATTTGTATATACACAAGTGTATATGTTTTTATGCTTTTATTTGTTTTTTATTTTATTTATTTATTTTTTTTTATTAATTTTTGGTTAAATATTTAAAAGTAATTTATAAGGAAGATTAAATAGATAGATAGTGGTAATTGCAACTCAATTTTAATTTCAAAGCATTTTGTTTTTCCTGTAATTCTCTCTTCTCTTAGCACAGACTCCTCCCCGCATCAATGATAAATCTATGAAATTCAGTAGTTTTTTTCGTTTTTATGCTTTTCAGTTTACTCAATCGCACGTAGCTTGTATGCTATTTTGTTTTTGAATTATTTAGTTTGTTTTTGAGCCATAACATGCCAACACATTTAAGTATTATAGAAATTAATTATATTAGTCAGAAAGTAATGAAATAATAAGAAAGGCAAATAAAGTTTTACGATTAAGCACAAAGAGTACATGTGTAAGATCCAGTCGACCAGGCAAATTGTCCTAAATTGACATCAAATTGCTTCATGTTGTTCCCCAGCATATAGTTCATAAATATTCTTAATTTTTAAATGTATTAACTAGTTATTAATTATTTAGGATATTTAGTTCTTTTAATAACTTTTATTTAAGAGATTATTTTAACAATAGTTTATTTTATAACGATAAGATTATGGGACTAAAAAAGCTGTGTCACATTTACTTTCATAAATTATTAAACAAAGTACTGCATTCATTATTATTATTATTTTTTTTTTAAACTATTTAAATGGGAAAACAAAATACTTTTTGCGCAAATTGTCAGGAAAAATTACTAAACATGAAATTAATACTGAAAAAAATATTTCCTTAATACTGAAAAAAATATTTAAATAGCAAACCTTAAATAAATAAAATTGTATAGATGGCCAGTTATATTTGTAATTTTGTTTTCCGTAGTTAGAGAGAAAATTTTTTTTTCATCATCCTTTTTTTAACTACTTTACGGGATTCTCAAGTTACTGAGATAGTCGCAACAACACCCAAACTGTAACAAGTGTCTAGAAACTGAGAATCTGAAAGAGTGATGTCACATACATACGCGAAAATTAGAAAAAGAAAAAATCAAATATCGCCATCTAGTGGGGAAAAAATGTGAGAAAAATATTTAAAATGTCTAATCTGAAGAAAAGAGTTGTTTTGTACAACCATTACTTATTATTTTTACATACATGTATTTATTTTTATTTAATTTTATATAAAATAACCTGATTTAAAATTATAATTCAGAATGTTAAACGTTTTTTACATCAGCTAGTTTAAATTTTATTATCATGAAAAATTCTTTGATTTAAAAAAAGTACCAATTTTTATTGTTTGTTTTAGTAGATATAATTATATACTAATACAAAGTAGTACATGTTTTTTAAATTTTTTTTTGTGTTTGGTCATTCTTCATTAGGTGTCATTTAAAAAAATGTTTGAAGATTTTTTAAGGAACATATATAATTATTTTAAGCTACAAAGTCTATATATTAGTTATGGAAAAATATTCTTAATCATCTTTCGTGGATATTTAATTTCTTAATAAACTAAGGAATTAAAAATCCACGAAGATGTTTAAGAATATTTTTATTTCAAAAAATCTATGATTATATTTTCTTTAGTAAACAAGTCTAATTACTCTCAATGATGAAAATTATTTTTATATTATTATATAGTTTTTATCAAGTTAATTTTTATCAAGTTAGCCCTAAAATGATCTTATTGTGTACTTTTTGTTAAAAATATTAATGGTAAAATATAATTGTTTATAAATTTTACTCTCTCATATTAATAATTTATTAATTTACTTTGATAAAAGTTAAGTGTGAGGCATAAGAAAAGTGTGTGCTAAGTGTGAGGCATTAGAAAAGAGAATTTTTTTTTAATCAGCATGGAAGTTGTATCTTAGCAATCACTTTGTAAATAATGTTTTCATTATGATAAAATAAAAACAGTGTTTCTTAATAAACATTGCTTTCTGACAATTGTTTACCTCACTGACTCTCATGATACACACATTATTGTTAAAATGTAGGTTTTTGTTTCTTTTATGTTGAAATTGTTTTACACAAAGTGCATTAAACTGTGCATATTCTTAGTACTTCTTCATTTTATTGTAGTTTTAATTATTCTGATCAAATTAAAAGAAATAATTTTAAACTGGAATATTCTTGTAAGAATATCTTGTAGCCACTATTAAATTTTAAAATATTGCAATGTTCCTTAATGATAACTAGACTTTATATTAAAAAAGTGTATTTAATTATTACATGGTTAAAATATGTTAAATGTATTTTAAATTATTTTTCATTAAAATTGGACTAAATTTTATTTTAAACTTTTTAAGTAAGAATTTGAAAAAACATAGAATTTAGCTTTTGTTGAGAAAATATACATTGCTGTAAATACATAACACATTTTAATGAAGGAATTCATTTCATATAACTTAAATTTGTTTCTTTTTAAAAAGTTCGTAAGGTTTTCCTTACAAATACAATTGTATGTTACAAATGCAATTGTAGGTCCTTACAAAAATACAATTGTAGGTTACTAAAACTATTGATGATTCCAAACTATACACATGTGATTCTGGAACCTACTATATTTAAAAAGTACTATAAATATTCACAAAAATTATACTAAAGTTAGAAAACAATAATGATTTTAGTAAATGATCCTTGAGTAATAATAATAATAAAGTAAGAAATGTGATCTGAGCCCTCCTAATTTTTAAAGCATACAAATGTTTAAATGATGGGTCATTTTTGGATGGAAATAAATGGCTTAATTACAAAAAATAATAATAATGTTGAATAAATCATGTTTAAGATAATAATTTAAATATCATTTTCTTCTTTAGAAATTGAATTCTTGTTCAGAATTAGAGATAAGGCTATATTTCGTTGTTCAATATGATTTGGTTTTACAATTGAATTTTGTTTTTTACGAATTCTGTGTGTAGAGTAAAAAAGTCCTCTGACAGGTAATGTTTTTGTTTGCGGGGACTTTTTTTAAGATTATTTTATGATGTCAGTGAACAATTGGTTGATGTAATTATAGCATTTAAAGTTGGTTCTATTGGTGAAATAAGTCTTTCAGCTGCTACAAACTGATTGTCTGGTCATATTGAACCAATAATGCTTATAATTTTTTGTTTGAGTTTCTCTTTTTTAAGAGAAAGGTTTATATTTGAAGCAGGGGAATTATTTTTGCTTAGAAACTAATACGTCTGACTCTCTCTCTTTATTTTGCATATGTAACGTGGGATCACCATCGTTTTGAAGAATTACATCTTCAGAATTATTACCAGTGTTCATGGATTTAACACAACATATTAAATGGATATGTATGCACATATTCCATTTTATACTGGAATCTATACAAGTATAATTGTGAGTGCTTGACTTACACTCCAAGCAAGTTAACTGGCATTTGCAATAAATATATGATTGTTGTACAAAATACACTTTTTGGATTTCTGATGTTGAAATTACTTTCCAGCTATTTTCGGTTTTCGAGACTAATTCCTCAGGAATCTTTAAGCTTAAATCATGTCTCTTACGAAGCTCAATTAACATATTTATGAGCTTCCCTTTATTCATGATTATTAGTCTATCACATAATTTACCTTTGATAAATTGCATAAGTATGTTTATCGAATTATCCAATCTTTTTATGTGTTTACCTCGTAAGTAAACATGCTTGATTGTGCGGTGCATACTCTCAATATGCATATTTAGTATTCATACCACAATGTAACCTATAACAATATGCCCATGTTTCCATGCAGTTTGCATAGTTAGATACAAAATATTTTCCAAATTCAGAAGTTTTATCATTATTTTACAACAATGAAATAGCTTCTGTTAACATTTTATGAAAAGCAATGGAATCTCGCTCTTTCAAAAGTATGCGTAATATTTTATACACCTCCAGTTGTTTTTCTGCTGAATTAATTTTTTTAAGATTATTTCTCCACGCACGGTCTATGTGCCATGTATAAAATAATCTTTTTTCGGAACTTCCATAACTTGGTACCAAGCATTGTAAAAAGAGTGTGCCTTTTGCAAAAATGCACTTTGCAACTTCCATTTGAAGACACTGTTAACTTTATTGATGATGGACAGTACAAATTAATTTTCTTCGTTTTATTTTCAGTATTCTCTCGCTGTTTTGAGTAGTTACACACAAAATAAAAGTGTTGACTACCTACTTTATTTTTTTTACTTCCTCCACAGTCTTTGATGAAATGTGAATTCATTTCGTTCTCTAAATTTCCTTTATACTTTTCGAATTCTTCAAGTGAATTGAACTCTAAATCCTCATATTCAAGAGTAATGTTATGCTCATTATACACATGAATTTCAATCTCTTCCTTTTTAGCACAGAAATTACATAAACGACATTTCATATCCATCATTTGAAAATAGCGGTAAAAAATGAAATTCTCTCTCATTTACCCCTCACTAGATGGCGCTATTTAATTTTTTCTAAAATTCGGGTAGTGTGTGTGACGTCACTCTTTCAGATTCTCTGTTTCTAGACGCTTGTCAAACTGTAAGTATATGCATCACACACAGAAGGAATAACGAATTTTTATATTTTGTTTATCGATTCGAAATATTTATTTTTTCATTTCAAGTTATGATAAAAGAGTTGGACCTGGCGCCTTTTCGATTTGCCGTCGTTGTGCATAACAATGCTTTGCATATTTTGAGCGGGCGCGCCGGTGAATAAATATAAAATGATGCTTAATCATTTTCCGACTACTTCTCGGGTTTTAATTTGCTGACTCATTTTCATTTAATTAAATATTCATCTCTTCCCTTAGTTTTTTTTTTTTTTCACTGAATAAACAGATGTGTAATTCACTATTTTTGTGTACCTCTGTTTGAATTTTCAGCAAAGTGATTTTTTAAAAGTTAATTAGCATTTCTAATGTATTTATGTATTTTCTACATACTTTACATAAAAGTTGAATTTGGCATAAGTTGATATTAAATATAAATTGATTTGTTTTATAAGATAAATCAGTGTTTCTAAAAATGATTCATATTTAAATTATTCACAATGCGTTTACATCACTACGTTACAATAAACATTACGTTACTACAGATATTTACATTGCGTAGAAATATTAAAAAAAATAAATAAAATGATTAAATTTTGTAGTTAAAAATGTTACATTAAGAAAAAATTTTAAATTTCAGAGCTTTTAAAATTTTACTTATTTTGAAAAAATTCATTACAACTAAAGCAAACAAAATATGCGTAATTTCAAATGCATTATGTGGACGATTAATAAAATGATATAGCTGTTACAGAGAGTTGTGATTGTGTTATTAGACAGCGAAAAACATAAAGCTGTAATATTAATAACAGAATTATTACAATGTAGAATAAAGCGTATAAAGTTAGCAAAGCGTAAATTGCGAATGAGTGTCGTCTATATCTTATTAATGATAGTTTTACCATCTATAATATAAAAGGCACTGAGTTCAATACTAGTCTCTCTAGATATAATGTATGCATTCTTTTTTCTACATTCATATCTATCTGGAAAAGTGAAAATTTTCCAGTTTCTCATAATCTATAAAATAAAAAATATCGTAAGAAAACTGAACTGAATGAAATTGTGACATACAACGAGAAAAATTTATAGTACGTACACATTACTATAAAATAGTTAAAAATTATTTTTACAATCTCGCGTATCCTATAATATTAATGTTCTGTAACGTTAGAAGTTTTGAAGTGTTTCAGATTCGAAATTTGTACGTTTTCTTTAATTATGCAAAGAAATATTAATTCTTATTTCTGTAGAGAAAATCTCGAACATTTAGAAAATTTGTAGCATTATAATTTGTGCACTTCTGATTCCGATTTTTTCAATAGATTGATTGGTTTTGTCTACTGCTGATTGTACCTCTGTTAACAATATTTGTCAATCATGTCATGATTATCGGCATTTCATGATTTATCGTTTTTCATTATGCTACAAATTATGCGTTATGTTTAATTATGTTATAAATTATATTATTATGTGTCACAAGTAAATGATTGTATGCGACATTTTATTTTTATTTCTCTTGCTAACGCTTAAGAATTTGAAGATTTGAAGTGATTTTTAAAGTTTCATAAGTTTTGTAAAGTTCGGACTCAGTTTTGAAAACATTAGGAATAATCCTTCTTCTAATTTTTATTTTTAAGTAACTATTAAACACACGGTTTTAAAAATGCCTTTATTGAAATATTTTTTTCAGGCTATTTTGAGAAACATTTTCTCATAACTGTTCTATAAAAATCTGATTCAGCAATAATTTATCAGGTGAAAATATATTACAAACAACACATCCTCATAGTCATTCATCATAGACAACTCTACCAAAAAAATGTGTCTATCAGTCTATAACATACATAAACATGAAAAATACACTAGATGAAAAGCGTTAAAAAACATGATTTATTTGTGCCTCAAAGTGCAATTCCGAATTGTTTCGAAAATTTCTATAAACAATGTAAAAAGCCGACCATGATACAATTATTAAACTAAATTATTTGTTCACTGATTGGCCAATGGTGCGTATACACATTATTTATTTCTCAAATAAAAATATTTTTCATGTCTGAAACTTTTTGGAATATTAATGAATATAATTTAAGTTCATTTCAATAAAAATAATACAATACATTATAAAATTTCTGTGATTGGATTAAAATGGGTTAAGTATATGTATACTAAATTTTATAATTACAAAACTTAAGAATTCATGATATTTCTAAATTAATCATCAATTTATAACTTTAATTAAACTTAATATATTGCTTAACATTTATAAGCTTTCTTCTATCATTAAATTCTGATCTTATAAAGATTTTAGTAAATCTGCAAATGATGCTTTTGTTAAATGAAATATTTTTAATTGGAAAATAAGAAATATTGCTTTCAAATAAAATGCTCAAACCACTATCCTGCATCAATTCCTTTTATAAATACTCTACTTGAAATAAAAATACCTCTGTATAATAATTTTTCTTAAATTATATCTCTACAATAAAATTTTAGGAACTGAAACGACATACAATTTTATTAATTGTGTTTAAAACTCCAATAGCTGCAGCAGATTTTTAAAATGATACAGTGAAATCCTTAATCGAATTTTTAATCGATTTTTCAAAGTTGATTCTGTCTTCAACTTTGAACAATAGGCAACCAGTCATGTTCAAGAAATGGAAAGAAAGTGCCTCCAAATATTATGCTAGTACATTTTCAGGTTAATTTTTACCATTTTACATGGCATACTTCATATAATAAAAATCTTGGTATGTTTTAACAATTTTACTTATACCTAGACAGGGCACTAAAATCTAATTTCAACACTTTTTGGTAAATTCATTTACAAAACCCAACAAAGCTGTTCATATTTTCCATTAAAAGTAAATAAATAAAAAATCATTTATAAAAAAGAAAATAAGTTTTTCTGGACTTGATGCAAAATTTTCAGGCCTCTTGAAAAAATAATAAATTCAAGGAATTTCAAAAATTGTACAAGCTTTGGAATTTGCATTAAATTCTTAAAGGACGTTCATTTTTAAACATAAATAATGGTAACAATGACACTTAGAAATTGGTATCTGGACAACTTTTTATTAAAATAAATAACAAAGTACAACAAAAAAGTAAAATGGTTATTTACAATGAGTTTTATGTACAAAAATAACTAGACTAATTCAGTTACATAATAAATATGTAAATAAAAAAATAGTTTTTCAAAATGCTTTGATACAACCTTTTAAATAATCAATAGATCTAATTCTAAACTCGATCCTCAAGTTTTAAATTAGCTTTAATATTAACAGCAGCAAGTTCTGCTGTCAAATAACGAAATACATAAGGTAAATCTATTAAGCACACATATTTGTTTGTGCCACACAATTTGCAAGTCCATTCTTTTGCAGAAAGCTCAACATTTACTACAAGACTACCTTGATTATCAAACACTGGAGATAATATATTTTCACATTTTGCACAGGCATATTGCTAGAGAAATGAAAGAAAAATTATTCATAGTTTTGTGAAAGAATAGTATTAAAGATTACAAATAAAAATTTTATATGATTATTGACTCTACATATTAAATATATTTAACACAAATTATTATAATATGGACAAAACTTAAAAAAAGGTAAATCCTAATTTATAAAGAAAAAACTTTCTAAAGCTATATAAAACTATATATATTATATAACTTCCTAAAAGATAGTTAAAATTTTTTAGAGAATTAAACTTTTGAATAAAAAAACTATCTTCTCATCTACTTTGAAAAGTAATAATATCAAAATATTCTTAAGTTCTTTTCATTTACTTTTTTGTCAGAATTGAAAAAAGAAATAATAAATTTATCTCCAATAAGTTTTCAAAAAATTTTAAAACTGTAAAATTATCAATCATGTTTCTGAAAATTTAATAAATATATGCTTATAATTTATATATATTGCCCACGTTTAAGGAAACAAATATTAAATAATTATAATTTATCACATAAAATTAATTATTACATATTATTTCTTGATGTGACTTTCTGAAATGTTAATAATTTTAAATTAATATAATAATTAGTTTTGAATATTTTTAAGAAATTGTTAAATACTTAAATGATCGCTTTTTAACTATTACTACTACATTAAAAATTCATGATTAAAAAAAAAATATCGAGATAATGTTATTTAATTTTTAAGATTACATTATTTAATTTTGTCTCATTCAATAAATACATTATATTTTCACAAGCAACTTTAAAAAACTTGTAAAGTTTTTTTTTTTTTTTTTTTTTTGATTTTAAATTATGTATTAACAAAATTAATAGACTAACCATTAAACAGTTTAACCAAATAATTCAATTTAAAGCAAACAAAAAGAGTTGTGATTAATCACAAACTTAGTCTTTTATAATCCTAATAAAAAAACTACAAAAGATAAGATAAAGTTTATATTAACTGTTACTGTACTAAGTGAGTGTGTGAGAATTAAAATAGCCATATCATATTTCTTTGAAGTATTTTATACTGAGTCTGAGAATTTGTTTAGTATATTTTTTAGTTTCTTAACTTAATATAAAATACTCTATTGTTCATTATACTAATTTGTTATCTCAACAGATTTATGGTTACATAAGAGATTAAAAATTCAAAGTATTAAGACACATTAGGAAAACTAAAATACTTATAAATTTAGAATAAAGTGCAAGTAATTTAGATGCCAAATAAAAGTGTGTTTTGTAAATCTTCTCAAAAGTCATTAAAAAAAATCTATTATTAAAACTATTATAAGATTAAAAAACTGAATATAAGATTTTAAGATATTCCAGCCATTGACATCTTCATACGAAACTGGACTATTATTGAAAGCACATAATTATGGTAAATTATTTTATAAATCAATTTCAAAACATATTTTTGAAGATAAAAAATTGATTTAAAATATAGAAAAAATTAAACAAAAATTTTTATTTTGTCCCAATGTTTATATTTTTAGATGCACAAAAGTAATTATAAATGAAGATTAAATCATGAACAAGATATCTAACTTCAACCAAAATGTATTATACGCCGTTCTAATTAACATTTCATTAAAAAATTTTTACAAAATATAAAATCAGTCAAAACCACATTATCACTATAGTCTAGAAAAATTCAAGTGTTTTTGAATTAACTACCATTAAAATAAATTTAAGTGTACAATCAAAGTTTAAAAAAAAAAGAAAATTCCTACTTATGACAATCTAAAAAAAGTAGAAAAATTATGTTTTTGTTTACTTAAAACAAACCTATAATTTATTGACTACTATAAGCTTCAGAAAATATGGTTCTTAAAAAAAAAAAATCTCATATCTCAGGAGAAAAAAAAAAAAAAAAAAATGTTAAGCCAACGTTTGAACATCATTTCTAACCTTTAATTTTTAAGTGGATTGGTAATTAATATTAAAATGAAAAATCAGTGGATCTACAGTATCTTCCTTGATGACTGATCATCCAAAAAGAAAGAACAAAATACAATCTGAACTTTATTAAAAACAGTGTATGCTGATTCAAAATATCTCATTGCAATTTGGAAAGTTTTTCTGCATGTTATACAATAACTAATTTCTCTGAATCAAAGAATCACCATTTTTAATTCACAACAACCAAACATTAAAAATTATTAATATTTTTAAATAATGAGCTTGAAGTTTACAGAAATATAAATTTATACTTTTTTGGTGATGTGAAAATAATTTTTATAATTATACTACATTTTTTTCACTGCACTTACAAATAAAAGCATGCTAAATTAATGCCACAGCTCTAAGTGAATTCCTATTTAGAAAATCTCAAGTATTCCATCACAGTACTATTTTAAAAAAACCAACTTAAAACACTTACTTGAACAAGGTCAGAACACACTTGAAGTCTGTCATGTAGAAGAGCTGAAGCTCCACTGGCTATCAGAGCATCTCTTTCCATTTCACCAAACCTAATGCCACCTTCCCTCTTACGGCCTTTCACTGGTTGACGTGTGAGAGGATCTACAGGACCAGTTGTCCTAACCTAATGCACACATTTTAGGAATTAATTATTTTAACATATATTAGCAAATAGATATTATGGTAATATCGAAATTGAAGGAAATAATATCACAAATGAAGAAAGGGAAGGCCATTGAAAGTAAAAATAAGCAGAAATATATTACCTGATATTTATCAGCAACCATATGTCTAAGTCTTTGATAATACACAACACCAAAAAATATGTCTGCTTCCAACTCTTGTCCACTCACACCACTGTACATTCGCTCAGTACCATAATAATCATATCCAGCTGAAAAAAAAAAATTAATGATTAATGGAAATATAAATCATATCTAAAGAATGAAATTCCTTTAAGTATTACTAGTAATAAATAGTAATAAATATTCTTCTAGTAATAAATAAAAAGATAATAATAAAGTATATAAATAAAAGAATCAAAATTTAAAAATATAATAAAACCAACTGTTTTCAAGTTTATAAAATATTGAGAATATAATATATTTTTGATAAACAACAGAGAAAAATTGAAAAATGTTTTACTAGTACTCTGAGAACTAATGTAAGGAAAACACAAAAAAAGTTATGAATAAATATTTGCCATGTATATACAATGTTAGGAATTAAATTATTCCAAAAATATTTTTGTCAAGTTAATTAAATAAAATGGGAGAATTTTAATTTTTAAGTGATTAAAAAATTTATTGTTTCTCTAAAATTATGGAAAATAAATATAAAAAAGAAAATTCTATATAGTCTCTAAGTTGGTAAACAATAAAATTCCAAAATTTAAAAAAATCTATTATTTTTTCTTTAATTTATTAATAATTTTAAATTAAATATAACATAACTTGTTACAATAATGAAATTTAGAAACTTTATTAACAGCTTTTATTTCATTTTAAAATTTTGATTTCATATAGAATTCAGAATATAGTCCTATGAAAAAAGTTTTGCCAATGAGGAAAGAAATTCAGGATTTTAAAAACAATACATTTATTGAAAAAGAAATCTGTTTGGAGACTGTAATCAAATTTAATACATAAACTTGCTTAACACGCATATCTCATTAAAAATCTGAGAAAATAATGAAATTCATAATTTACACATAAGAATATTTTTTCTTTAAAAAATACTTTATAATTTCTCTTTAAAATAAAAAATTATAAGTTCAATATGATAAAAAATTGTCTAATATTTTTATTATGGGCACATTTCAAGAAATTTATAAATACGTTTATACAATTGACAGTCTGTATTAGTTAAATTATTATTTTTAAAATCTTAGTCTAAAACCAAAACATTTAACAAAATCATTTTTAATGTAAATCTATTGTAACCATGATTAACATTCTCACAAAGAATCTTAATTAAAACAGTAAATCTAGAGTAAAATTTGTTAAATACAGAAGTATTTGTTAAAAAAAAAAAAAAAAAAAAAAAAAAAAGAAACACTATCAAAATTAAACATTGAAAAGCCACAATTTTTTTTATTTATTTATTTATTTTTTTTAAACATTTTTAGTACATTATTATTCTAAAAAGCACTTAAGAAATTCATCCATCATATGTTAATCATGGCAAAACGATAAAAAAAAAATAAATAAAATAAAATGTATTTTTTTCTTCAAAAATATTAAAAATCAATAATATAAATTGATATAAAGAAAGCGTATATTAAAATATGAAATTCAAATACCATTTTTCAGACATTGTCCAAAGTAATCCACAGCTGTATCTGTTTCTGAAAATTGGAAAGGAGTGGCATCATGAATAGTTCCATTCATGGCTGCTGATTTTCCAGCCATGCTTTCAATCATCATACCTGCAATGAGACATGAGCTATACATAAGCAAAACGGTAATCATAACAGAGTTTGATTACATTAGTATTATGATATATATTATAATTAATTAAAATTAATGAATTCACTTTAATTAGTTATAATAATTTAAGCATTTTAAATTATTATTAATATGTCTCAATAGCCTGTTTTACTAAATTACTTTGTAAAACAGGGTATTGAGGTATAACAGATATACTTTGACTATTGACATACTCAACAAATACTTTAAACTTTTCAAATATATTTAACTGATTAAATAACAGAAATTATAAATAAAATTCTTTTATTTATATAATAATTAACTTACCAATTGTCATACGAGAGGGAAAGCCATGAGGATTAAATATAACATCAGGAATCATTCCTGATTCTGTAAATGGTAAATCTTCAGCAGGTAATAATAAACTGCAAATACCTTTCTGCCCATGCCTACTGGCAAATTTATCCCCAACAATTGGATTCCTCTGAAATTATTAAAATTAAATTACAAGGAAAAATAATTCACTAAATTATAAATTATCTTTATAATTAGAAATATGATTTAATGTAGCATCTCTTAACTAAAATATTTACTTAAAAGCACATCAGCTATTTTTTAAAGAAAACTCGTGACATGGTAAATAAAGTTTAGTTCAAATTTAATATAAACAAAAACTGTTGTAGCTTAATGCCTAAATACAGGACATCATTTTAGCTACAGAAGATTGTTGATCAACAAAAAATCTATAGGGAATGGATTTTAAGTCCCTTTTAAAAAATTCGATAAAGGAGAAGGAGTGACCAGCCTCTGATGGTCAAAAAAGACTGCAGACAACAAAGTCCAAGAGTAGAGGTCTTAAATCAAAATAGAATTACATTAATCAATGTAAAAAAAGCTCCTGTATATTACATTAGATGCAATAACAAAACTTCTTATACAAGCAGTTAGTAACAATCTATATCACAAGAATAGCATATAATATATATATATACATAAATTATCACATAAATAATTTATACAAAGGATATATTAGGGGGAAAAAAAAGAAACAAATAGGAAAATAATTTTTATCAATTAGTTTCCTCGATAATTTGAAAAAAAAGGGCAGTGTACTTAGTAAATGAAACTGCCCGTCATATACAAGATGAAAAATTAAAAATTGCATGTCAGTAAAACTTACAGGAACTCTGAATTTAATGCAAATCTGTTGATTGATTTCAGTGCCAGTATCATTACCCAAAACCTTTACATCATGAATATATGCTTCTTCAGTGGACTTATACTTTTCATAATAAACTTCTCCAGTTGTGGTGTCTGCATAGCTAAAACAAAAATATAGATAAAAAGCTCCATTAGAGAAAATTATGATAAAAATTTGAAAAATATTTAATTTTAGATATTTATATGACAAATCTATTTAATATCTTATAGTGGGCTAGTATATAGGATGATAAAGATTTGAAACGCAATCTTCCCCAAATTAAACCTGACCCATTATTTAACAACGGTAGATGAGAGCTGTCTTTCTGCTTCTACGTCTGTTAATATGGGTACATAATTTTTCAGAGTTTTTTCCATTGCAATATATGATTCTGACCTAGTAACTAAAACAAGAATATTCAGAAGGCAGTTATATGCAATAATTGTTTAAAAGCTTTATAAAAGCTATTAGTTCTCTACAAACTGATGTTAAATAATGGATATTTTATAATATGCACTCACTAAATTTCCTATTCTCTGCTCCAAGTAAATTTAAATTTAATTTTTCAATTTAGATTTCACAACAATTCTTAAAAATTTATCAATTAAAGACAGCCATTGATTTTTTTTTCGGAGAAAATTGCTTACCAAAACTTAATCCAAATTTTCCACAAAAGCATCTAACTAATAAAAGCAAAACATACAAATAAACCCTAGAAGATAAGTAGTTATATTGAAGGATGTATATGTTTAAGTATTTCAAAATGAAATATTAAAAAAAATATTGAAAGAAAAAATTTAAAATAAAAAGATTTCTTAAATATCAAAATAAGAGATAAAAGTAAATATTCCAGGATATCTTTCTAAGAAAGGTAAAATAAAAATTAGAAAATTCAGTACAAACATTTTTTCACGAAAATTATTTAACCTTAAGTTTTTTTCGTTTTCAAATTAAAAAATATAACTCAACATTTTTATAACTAAAATAATTTTTTAAGAACTGAAAACTGACACAAAACACTTTTAAATAAATAACAAATATTAAGTTGTTTCTTAAAAAATAATAAATCACTGATCAATTATTTCCCTACATCATCCTTAATTAAGAAAAGATAAGTAAATTAAAAAAAAAATTATTTTCAAAATATAAGTGGATTGATTACATATTTTTCTTTAGTTTGACAGTATAACATTTTTGCATTCATTTCTGCTGTAATTCCAAGTATTAATATAACTTTCTTCTTAAGTTTAACGACATTAGTTTAATATTTAATTAAACTGGAGCATTATTTGGATAGAAACAAACATTGTTTTGAAATCTAATAAAAATGGAAACAAACGGTTTCCATTAAAAAAATGAAACAATTTCTCTTTTTAATGCAGCAGAATGCAACATGTGTTTGATACCAAATTTAATATTATGACATAAAATATACAAACCTAAAAGCCAACATATAATTTTAAATGTTCTGATTCTAATCTCAAAATTGCTAAGTATAATTTTTAAAAAAAGAGTTACATGAAAATTGAAATGTATAACTGATTTAATAAAATGCTAAACTCTACTCTTTACCTTTTCTAAGGTTTTTATCATATGAGATAAGTCCTTATACACATATTTAATTAAACAAATAAAAAGAAAAAGAAAAAAAAATATTTATAATTACAAATGTTAAGAAATCTTGAAAGATATTCATGATTAGTTATATTTATAAATAATTAAAATTTTTAAATAAATACTTTTAATTTACCTGCAAATGGGATCACCATATTTCAATCTTGTTCCAATATAAGGCAATCCATCAGCATCGATGAATTGAGCAAATCGGTCATCATTCTTACGACCAAAAATCAATGTCTTTTGAAGACCGTGATCTCCAGCTATAACTTTTAAATTTATTACTTCAGATTTGTAAATGGACCCATGCTTAAAGCCTCGTTCTACAGATGATTTATTAAGAACAATGGCATCCTCCATATCAAATCCCTACAAAAAAATTTTGAAAATAAATACAAAATTTAAAATACCAATTTATTGATGAAAGAATTAAATAAAATAAATAAGATTAAACTATAAAGAAAAACCATTTAATAATGAAACTTTTAATCATGACTAATGACTCAAAGCTATGAATCTTAAAACAATGAAATCTTTTAATTTTTTTGTAACAAAATAAATATAATAACTATGCACTTTTGGGTTTCCCCCCAAGGTTTTCTTTTTTAAAGAATATAAAATAACAATTTTGATTATGGATCAAAAGTTATTTTCTGTTAAAAACTACTAAGGTTTTCAACTGTAAAAACAGCTTAGTACTTAAAAGCTTAAAAGTCATTCAAAATTTTATTATTTACAAAGAAAATTAAGTTAATTATATCATACATGCTAATTCATAAATACCTGATTTTAATACTTACAGAGTAAGAAATTACAGCAACTATTGCATTAGTTCCAATAGGATAATCATCCAGATGATAATAATCATGCATTTTTGGTCTAACAATAGGAGATTGAGGTGTTTGAATATGATATAATTTGTTGTCAGATCTGTATTTCAAAGCATGACAAGGAGTTCCCATTGTTTGTTTACCCATCTAGAAATAATATAAATTAAACATTAATAAACTGTCAAACAGCAAAAATATATACATAAATTGTTGAAGTTATTGTACCTGACATTCATACATATTCCTTGGACTTTGATTGAAATCTGAATAAGGGATTTGGTTGGCAAGCACACTAAGCATGGTTGTTGGAGCCAATTCTTGATGAAAAGTTATCTAATTTAAATAAATTTTTTTAATTGAAAAACAAATTGATGAAATTAGACTAATGCAATACATGTACACAACAAAATTATTTTCTGTTTAATATGAATTCAGAAAATTGATTAAACTGTTATACAACTTAACAATTCATAACAAAATTTTTCTCTGAGAAGTTATTTAGTTATTAATGATGGAAATTGATATTTTCCTTTCATAGACTGCATATGGAAATTTAGGAAAACTAAATTCAATTTAATTAGAATATTCATAATATGCAGAGTCATATGCACACACACATGAATATTATAATTCTATTTTAAAATTAATAAAATACTTTCAAATTTTCATGATTTCTAATTTGTCAGATAATATTCCAACTGAAAAATAAATAAGGAAATCTTTATTTAATTATTTTACTTGACTAATAAATTAAAATTAATAGGTCATTTCAATTTTCTCAAAAAAAAAGGAGGAGGAGTGAATTTAGTAAAATTGTTGACAACACAAATTATATTTTACACACATCCTAGATTGAGGAAAAAAAGGTTTAAGTTTAAAATACTTACTCCATTCACTATTTCTTCAGGATAAATTGCAATATGCAAGTAAACTTGTTCCATAGTTCCAATCAGCTCAATGGAATCAAATGGCAAATTTCTGACTGGTCTCATCATTCTCGCAAGGCTTGTGAATATAAAAACTCCCGGAAATTGAGATGCATGCTCAGTTTTCGGAACAAGACAAATTTCCATATCTTTGGGAACCTATATTAAGTGCACAAATTTTTGTTTTAGACAAATTACAAATGCACTAACATATGATAGATTGATTAATAAGAAATAAATAAAAAATAACAAGAAATGATTTTTATTTAAATTTTAATAATTATTATCAAAATTCAAATCTTAATAAGAAATACAGTATTAATGATGACAAAATATTAAAAAATTGAAATCAATAGAATGTTTTAATTTTTAAATTTATATTATTATTTGTTAATTAATATTCAAATCATTCCAATAAATTAAAATTTTTTGAAAGATAAAACAAAAATCAGTCTATTTTGATTTTTATGGTAAACTTATTATCATAATGTTAAAAAGAACATTATATTTGTTTGGTTTGCAACTGGATGAGGATATTTTTATTTAGAACATGAAGATAATTGGAAGAAAATTAAGGATTAAAATGGATTTTAAAATACTACAAATATTCATACCAAAAGCGGGCAAAAAAATCAGATTTGTTCAACTGAAAACCAACTATTCACCTATAATTTGATAAAATCAAATTGTACTAGGGAAATGTTAATTACTTTAATAATAAATTAACACATAGTCCTTTTTGCATTTATTCATCTAATTTTACTAGATTTTTATAACAGTTAACATTTTTCCTGATTAACTTTCTGTATTATTCTAAAAATTAAAGACTGAAAATTTTGTTTAATATACCCAATTAATTAAAATCAGAATAAAAACTCTTAATAAAAAATCCACACTTTTGTAGTTGATTCCATTTTTATTTCTCAATATAAAAAAAGAAACTATTAGTGATCAGAAGCCTGCATACATGATCATATTTATTTAAAGATAAAATTTTCTTAAATCAAACAAGTTAT
>JAPDSC010162474.1:20626-53889 GCA_026290005.1 Latrodectus geometricus | reverse complement strand
TATATATTAAAGAAGAAAGAATATATACATTTTTAAATTTTGCAATATGCAATGATTATGTTGTAAATAATACTTTTTATAGAAAATGAAATAAATTGGTTGATAATGTAAAATAATGTTACGATTTTTTCATATAAGAATTCAGATCATGCAACTACAAGCATGAAAATTATTGGACTGGAATTACTAACAATTAAAACTATGAATATGATAAATAAAATCAATTTTATATATTTTATTTGCTTTTCAACTTTCAATAATTTTTTGCTCATGAAATCCAAATTGACTGAAAAATATAATTTAAGATGAATTCCGAACCAGTACAATTGTCAAGACCCATGATAAAAGTTTAATCCTCCAATTGTTGAACCGGAAGCCAAAATGCTTCTGCAACTGTTGTTTGAATTGAAGAAAAATAAAAGTTTGTAAAAGCAATATATTAGTGCTGTTAGTTTTTTTTTTTTTTTGGAAATTTTAATCACGCAATTTTATATTGTAATGGAAGGTACTTGATAATTTTTTTAAAATTTGTTTTGCGTTTGTATAATTTACAAATTATTTTTTGTATATCAATAGTGACTTTTCAAATTATTCCAATGAATGTTAGTTTTTTCCTTTTTTTAGTTCATGGAAAAGATTAATATAAATAGATTTAATTATTTTACCACATATTCTTATATTTTAATGGCAACTACTTGATAATTTTTTTACAATTTGTTTTGCGTTTCTATAATTTACATGCATTGCAAAACATGCGTTGCAATGTTTTTTTATATCAATAGTGACTTTTCAAATTATTCCAATGAATTTTAGTTTTTTTTCTTTTTTTAGTTCATGGAAAAGGTTAATATAAATAGATTTAATTATTTTACCACATATTCTTATATTGTAATGGTATCTGCTTGATAATTTCTTAAAATTTTCCTTGCGTTTGTATAATTTATAAATTATTTTTTGTATACCACTAGTGACTTTTTAAATTATTCCAATGAATGTTAGTTTTTATCCTTCTTTTTAATTTATAAAAAAATAATATAAATAGATTTCATTATTTTACCACATATTTTTTATATTATTGCGATCTTATATTGTAATAGTAGCAGCTTGATAATTTTTCTAAAATTTGCGTTTGTATAATTTACAAATTATTTGTATATCAATAGTGACTTTTTAAATTATTCCGATAAATGTAATTTTTTTTCTTTTCTTAATTCATTCAAATAAATTAATATAAATAGATTTCATTGTTTTACCACATAAATAAATTATAATAAATCCGTCGGAAAATCTTAGCATTTCTAAAGTTTCGATTGAGTCAGCTAATTGTGGTAGCCACAACACCATAACAATTCATGACTTTGCAGTAATTCACAATTAACCAGACCGTCTCCGAAATTAATATCGTGCATTCAAATTCTCAGCCGAGCTGAATTTTGATAGAGGATTTTCCCTGACCATAGTATAGATCAGTTATAGCTTTATTACATGAAAGGGCTTTAAAGTATGGCGGAGGTGGGGGGGTCGAAACTAATGTCCAAAAGATAATTAGGGAGCGTTTCGTTTACTCAGCCCACAACTCTGCATATTTTGAATAATACAATTAATGACGGTCGGTCTGACTCGGGAAGACAAATTAGGAATCCTGATTGGACGAAGGAGCATTCGGCTTGCTGGGCTGCATCCCTGAGTTGTTTAATAGACTCGCTGGAGGATGTGAATGTCCTGTTGCAAATTTCTGAATATCTAAATATGCGGGCATGGTTTAATTAAATTCAGTTTTCTTCGATAAAACTAGAAATGGAAAATTCAATTGTAGCTGTCAAAAGGAATCAAATCAATTATATTTTAAAATCGAAGCACTGCAATCAAACTGAGAAATCGCATATGAAAATGTCAGATCATCTTGTGATTCGTGTACGACTTAATATAACAATTATTTTAATCAATATGCCATAGATGTTTGTGGTGAATTTGTTGTAGAATGTTGTAAAAATATAGTGTTTAAAACATTAAGTACATTTTGTATTATAAAGGAAATATACACAAAAAATTATGCATTAGATAATGGTTTTTGAAAATGACATTTCTTTGGAAAAATGTAATATAATAAAAGATTTTACGAAAAATTGGTTTTCTGAAAAGTGTAAAAAATGAAGCAATTTATATAAAGTTTTATCAATAAATTGAAAATGGTACTTCATAAAACATTTATTAGTTTAAATAGCTAAAAAAAAAAATGTATTCTTTAAAATTTTAAATTTATTTTTTTTCTAAGATATTAATATAAATAATCTGATTTGCTTAAAAGCAATCCAAAAATGGCAATAAAAGTATATAAAAATAACTATACCAAAAATTAATATACAGGATTAAATAAGCAAAATTACTGATATGTAACATGTTTAATTATGTTCAGCTTGATCAAATTGCGTATGAAGGACAATACTGGCTCATGTGTTTGTAATAAAAAGTTTTTCTGGTAGTACAAGTGTCTGATATCCAAAATCTAATTTTCTAAATTTTAAAAAAAGCATTAGAAGCATTTATCAAGAAGAAATAAACTTATATGTACTTATATAAAGGAATAATAATATGATGTCATTGCATTACATATTATGCAATCATTAAGCCATTGCATAATTTGCAATGCAATCTTTTAGTGTAATTCTATGTTAAATATTAAATACATCTTTATTAATCTTACATCACTATGGTAGATTTCACTGACTCTTATGGTAGATTTCACTGACATCTACCATAAGAGAAAGATATTTAATTTGTTAATAAATTATTGCAATGAAAAGCATCTTTATAAAAATTTATAAAAATGTAATTTGCTTTGAACAGGTGATATTTTATAGCAGATCCAATAACCAAAATAATATACGAAAAATAAATTAATCACCTAAAAATCATTCTTTCTAAAAATTATAATCCTATTAATTTTATCATACAATATTTAACATTTATAGGAAGCAAGGCTGTTATAATCCTAACATTTATAGGAAGCAATTTATTGGACAAAAAGGAAAAATGGCATTACTATAAATTTTATTTATCTTTTTACCTTAACAATTCCAAATCACAACGAAACTACAAAAAATATAATAATTTTAATTTATTAATTTGAATATTTTTCAAATATTAAGTAAAATATAAATTCCAAAGCCCATTTTGATATTGTGGCAAATAAAATATTACAATGCAACGCACATGCTAAAATTTAACATTTAACAGTTCTTCACACAAAACCCATAATTCTGAAATTATATTAAAAAATTAGGCATTCAGGCATTTAAAGAAAAAATGTCACAAGAAAACTCAAATGTTTAGTTACCATAAAAATTTTAAGAAGAAGTTGTCTTTTTCATATAAGTGACGTTTTTAATTTGGAATGTTGAAAAAATAAAAATCTGGCAGATGAAAATTAATAACAGTTTTGTGCAAGTATGGATATAAAGTCACTGAAAAATATTTACTTAATAATGCAATACTTGTAAAATTTTAGACCTTTAAATTTAAATTAAAAATCTCCTTTTATGTACTTTATTATTAATTTCATGATTGATTTTCTCTGCATTTTAAATTGTTTAAAGTTGTCACAAAAAATTCCAGTAGAAAATGCGATTATTTAGCTAGGCTGTTGTAGTAGAATGTTTGTGTTGAGTTTGTAGTAGAATGTTGCATAAATATAGTGTTTCAAGACCAATATAATATTTACTGTCCAATTCTTCACATTAGATAATAAAAATTTGCATCTTTAATTTAAACAATTCATTTAACAGTTTTAACTGTTAAGAGTGAAGTTTCCATATCTTACGCAATGACGTAATTAGTAAAATTATAAGCTAGCTTACAAAAATTAAAATTTTAAATAACAAGCTTTAAAATAAATTTAGACTTATTTATTTACCTGTACAAGAAAAATAAAGCGAATAAAATGTTCGCAAAACAGATTAAACCATCTATTTACAAGATATAAAAATACATACAAAATAAGCTCATTTAAGCAAACAATTAAGATTTTTAAAATTATAAAGTTTAAATTAAAATAAGTGTTGAATATATGATTATTTTGAATATTCCTTTGAAAATCAATGGTTTAATGAAGCAGTATTTTAAAATAGTTTTCTTCAATATAGTTTAATATTGAAGTGACTTTCAATAGAAATTTCTATTATAAGAATCTTATTTTATGGTAAAAACCAAGATGCTATAAAAAGTATGCTTGGTGAAGCAACTGATTTAAAATTAGCATAACGCTAAAACCAAATACATTCTAGATTAAATTTAAATAATTCACGAATTTTAATAAAAAAGTATGGTTTAAAATGAAACAATTACATTAAGGTTTAAAAAAAAAACAGCTTATATTTGTTCTTTGGTATCGTGAAGAAAATTTAAACTTTACTAAGACAATTTATTTTATATTATTAAATGAGAAAGAAGGATGCACATTTTACTTTATGAATGTAAGAATGTTCTGTTCATCCTAAGACGTTCTCATACATCAATCACTTCCGGTATTCTGCCCAGAAAATAGCATGTTCAAAGTAGACAACGCTACAGAGCTTGCCCAACTGCAACGTTTCCAATCGGTAAGAACTCCAGATGTTTGTTCTCCCAGAACCAAACATGGTCTACATTTCTATGTTTTGATCGGTAAAAGTATTCATTTCTGCAATTCAAAGTTTAAATCCATTTTGAAAGCTACGAAGTAAACTTCAAAATGGCAGTTTCTAAATACAACTTACATTTTTGAAACGCATTGTTCGATTTATTTTAATCATTTATTTATCAACACTCATAAAAGATAATGACATCATCAAACATATTATATCACACTTCAATGTTACTACAATGTGTTCATTTATCTTTTCATATACTTTTATAACAAATTAGGCATTTTTAAATTTAATCTAAAAGGTAATAGTTTGAGGAATGACATATATTAGAATTAATTACATAAAGTAGGTTTCTTACTATGAAATATAAGTTTCTATTACATATTAAAATATTACCAGATGATGATTTAATAAAGTGAAAATACAAAGAAAATTAAGCAATTGTATCTATCTATCTATCTATCTATCTATATATATATATATATATATATATATATATATATATAATCCCTTTCAGAAATTATAGTTACATATTATTACTTTTAAAAGTTAAATAAATAAAGCAAATCATTGCTAGAAAAACAAATGCAACTTGCAATATTAAAATTTGACCAAAGTGCTTTATTAAAGTAGATTTTATGAAGTTTAAGCAATTTATTTTCAAGAATTAATACGGTTGTACTATTAATCTATGTGAGAATTAATGTGAATTAATACGGAATTAATATTACTATTTAAAAGCATTTTCTTCCTTCAAAATTTGATCAATCTTATTAATAAAATGAACGAAAATTATTATTTAGAATCCAAAATGTAAGTATTATCCTTATCATTTGATAATAAGGCTTTATTAATAAAAATATTTTGCTTTATTAATAAAAATATTAATAATTTAAGTATCTAATTATGAATCATCATATATTCCATAACACATTAAGAAAGATAACTAATAGCATTGATTTAATTTATGTATATTATTTAATTATATCTTTATGGTTTAAATATATTTCTCTTAATAAATTATAATGTTTTAAAACCAATAATTGTTATATTTAAATTAAATACAATAAATTTAAAACCAATAATTGTTATATTATATTTACTTAAAGTAAAACTCTAATATTCTATTTTGTAAAAATCATATAATAAGTTTAAATTAGAGAATTCAAAATTTAAAGGGGAGCAAAAGTTCAGTATTAATCTATAATTCTTATTTACGATTTTATGATAATATTCTAAAGAATATATCTTTATCCGCAAGAAAATAGTTTTTTATAACAGTACAATTGTTTAGGAAACACTATTTCAGATAAAACCTATCAATAACATCATGTTAAAAATAAGTTTGAGGTAGAAAATTGTCGTAAGGAATAACAAGAAATCTAATCGGTCAAACAATCTCAGCTTGGTCCTTAAATTCAAGTATTGGCGACGGCTAAAATATCGGTGGAACACGCAAAAATGCTTTCTGCTTGTTTAACTACGAGTTTTAAGAAAAGTTTATTCGCTTGGCTGGGTATCCTTTCATGGAACATTGACTTCGCTGGAAAACAAGTAGAATAAAAAAAATTAAGAGAGTCAATTTAGGGTCCATTTAACTGGAATTTTCGAGATAGATGCAAGCCTTTTCTTCGACATATTTTTTGCCTCTGGATTGATTTCTGGAAACAAGTTTTCTAAAGAAACTCCGGATTGTATAGAATCAACAGACAGTTGTGATATCATAAAGCATTAGTTTAATCTAATGGAGGGATGGAATCTCTATATTTATTTTTTATTCTGGAGTGTCCCATGAACTTATTACGGGCTATTACATCTTTTATATTATCAATATTGTAGTGCAAGATATTAGAAAATAAAACTTTTGTTTTATTCTATTATTATTTTATAACATCTTTTATCTTTTAAATCAAATTTTAATTCTTATTAAAATGTATTATTATAATATAATTAAAAAATAATAAATTAATGATATTTTATAAATTAATTTAAAAATTAATTAAATGTATTAATTAAACTTCGTATTTTAGAATAATTTTTTTAATAAAACATATGTTAAAAAAATATAATAATAGTTTTCTATAGCATAGCGATAATAATATAACAATTATCGAAAAATATATAAAAAGGAATTATGTAGTAAAAATCAAACACAAATCACATTGTTGCTAATGAGTATTTTTTGTTTACATGTTTGTCTTTATTTAGATTCAAAAATTAACTTGATTAAACTTTTTAATTATGTTTACAAAGAAAATACTAAGCAATTTAAATAATTTCAAAGACTTTTAAAAACTGACTTAATTTATCTGCTGCTATAAAGTAGTTTAAAATAATAGCAATCTAAATTTGACATGATGATTTAAAAATAAATTATGAATTTCTAATTATATATTTGAAATTTTTACCTATCAAAGCAAAAATAGAATCAGTAATATATTGATTCATTTTTATTTTCTGGTGATTAAACATAAAACTTACTTTACAAATAAAATTGAGTATTTCAAAAAAGCGTTATTTAAAAAGTTTTTATCACTCCAAATATTTTTAAATATTCCAAAATTCCTTATCCTTATAACGGAAAGTTGCTTAATTCAATGAAAGCTAAGTATTTCAAATTATCCATTAAATGGAAATCACGCTATCTGTTTAACTTTGTAAAAACAATTTTAGCTAATGTTTTTATAATTTTGACAGATGTTTGAAAAAAATTTCAAAAGCAGTGATAAAACATTTAGTTTATTTAAACATAAATTAAAAATATTATGCTTATATTCTATTTTTTCTTTCTAACCATATTCAATTAATTTAAAATGTATTACTTATACTTAAAGATACCAGAAACAGAATGGACTTATGAATTTGTAACACACTGTAATTATTGCTTTACTGCATATTTTCAAATAATTAAAAAATTCAACTTTATAAATTTCTTCAGCAACTATTTAAGTAAGTAGTAATGAATTGAAAAATAGGACACATTATGCCATGCTTTCTTATGAAAATTACGAACTAAAATAAATTATAATTTAAAATTTATAAAATTTCTTAAGATCATTTTGTGACTTAATTACAAAAATATGCAATATTGAGCAGTTTTTTAATATTTTTACTTCAACTGAAATTAAAATCAATTTTTTGTCTAAATTTTTTATAAATAAAATATCACTTGAAAATCAGTCAGTAAAAAGTATTCATCAGCATTTAATCGCAAATTCATTTAATTAATTTATTTTTTCTCCGTTAAACGTAAAATGTCAATCAATTAATAGAATATAATTTAATCATATGTTTAATAATTTAGTAGAAATAATACGAAATTTTAAAAATACTACTATATTAATGAACTATGAAAACAAGTTTACTGCTGCACATTCAAGCATGTTGTAATTAAATACTTGCTGCTTCATTCAATGCCAACTTCATGCTCTAATTCCTAAAGCAAAACTTCCAAACGCGATTATTATATTCTAATTATTCACCACTCGAATTCCCTGTGGGCATTTTAATCACTAAGCATCTGCTAGAAAACAGTTTTAATTATTAACTTTAAAAATACTATTTTCATTACCTTATAATTTGGAACGGCTCAAATCACAACGGGTAACTTGCAAAGTATAGGGTGATTCTCCATAATAATGGTGCGAGCATATCCGAATTCTAAAGAAGGGATTTGTATTAAGGGATGTTGTCAATGCTTATAATTCTGACTGAAAGAGTTTATCCCAGATGTAAAGTGATATTAACTTCGAAACCTTTTAACTTTAGAAGTCACGGTAATCCTCTTTGTCTGCCTAAGCGGAAGAATTAAATCCCAAGAGATTATTCCACAGATCATGGACGGACTCATTAATGAGTTACCGGATTATATCCGTTTTAATGTGGAGATAAAATTATTACCTGGAAATGTAATGATTATGATTAAATTTTTATGCTATTATGAAATAAGTTCTGTGCTAAAATTACGCTGATTTAAAAAACTGTTAAGCTGATATTTATTATTGTAATTTTCACAGATTATAGGGAAACAAGTAGTTCGAAATTTTACACTAAGGTATTATATTAATAAACTTCAATTAATTTATCATTTAAGAAGTATATAATAATTAGAGAGGAAAGAGAAGACAAAAATTATGATTTAAAATATAACCTTAAGGGCAATTATTTTTTCCAGTGTCTCAATAATTGTATTCTAAATTTCACATAATACAATATTTAAAGATAATAAGGTTTAAGTTTAAAAACTTCAAAACAAAATATTTTATAATTTAATATATAATTCTTAAGAGAAGTTAATAATTATTATCATTTGTCTAAATGCCTGAAAATTTATTTAAATATCTCTTTATATACCCCAGTGATATTGATAAGCTAAATTTGAAAATCAAAGAATTGAAAATATTCTTAAATATTAAATATTCGTCTTTTAGTATATTCCGTTTAAAGTCAAACTATAAAATATAACGAAAATAGCTTAATACACAATATGTAATACAATTACAATATAGTGCAATTTTATTTACTTGCAAGTTTCTGATTTCCAGTGGTTCATGTTTTGAAATATAATCAATTATCAGTAATTTCGCTATAGGATCAAGGAAAGCTAATAAATTTCTGATCTAGTGTTTACTTTTATAACCTAACACTTTAATTATCATATTTTAAATAAAATACTTCTTGATTTTTACGCACAAGATTGCCAAATCAGCGTGTTACCCGAAATCAGTATTACTTT
Organism: Latrodectus geometricus; assembly: GCA_026290005.1. NCBI lineage: Eukaryota > Metazoa > Arthropoda > Arachnida > Araneae > Theridiidae > Latrodectus > Latrodectus geometricus. The sequence goes on along the minus strand of JAPDSC010162474.1, from coordinate 44,529 downwards.
TCCTTAATGATAGTTTCATTCTATTTTTCTCACGAAATTTGTGTTTTTCATAAAAAAATATACTAACATTTCATATTTAAAGTTAATTTAATTAGAAAGTTACTTTCGTGGTGCATTGGAAAATGGAAAATTTGATTAAACATATTGCTTTTAAAAATTTCACATAAACCAATTAAAATGGCAATGAACTTCAAAAATTATTTTAACGTTTGTTTTAATACATTTATTTTCAGGAAATGAAAGCTAAAAATCTTGGTCACCAACTTGTTGCACATAAGGAGCTCTATTCTACTGCGAAATATTTTATGATGCTAAAAGCTTATCTTTTTTTATATAGAGAGTACCATTGACGTTTTTAGGAGTCGATATTAGAATGAAGGAAATCAAGAAAGTCTGTTTGTATGACAAGTAAATGGCCACTACATGTAAAAACTTTACTTTTCCATGCTAATGGCTGTCACAACTTTATTTCAGTTTTTACATTCTTAAATACTTTTAACATGCTGAGCACAAATTAAATTATTTAATACGTATTTTAAAATTTTATTTGTTAATTTTTCATTTTACTTAAAAACACAGCGGTACTTCTCTTTATGTTTTTCATGAAATATTTTTATTTTATTATATAATTAATGATATAAAATAGGTATTGATTCTTTTAATAAATAATAATAAATGTAAGATAGATTATTTATTCATTTTCAACTTATTTGATAAGCATTCACTTATATTTTCCAATTTATATAAAATCATGATTAAAAATCAGTAAGGGAAATAATTTTTCTCGTTATATTTTGTGAACAATTCTTTTACCACATTTTCAGCAAATTGCTTCTAATCTGCAAATCAAGATTAAATCCGAGTTCTTAAAATTGAGAAAGTGTACGAAAATGGGGACTCTCTGGTAATTGGGTACTTCAAGCTAGACTTCAAGAATTTAATTTTTTACCTCTTCTTCCTCATTACCTTTAATTAGGAATAACAAAGATTTTCCTCTGTCAACATCCCCAGAGAATAAAGTGGGAGATTTTCTTTCATTCAAGTATAAACAGCTCAAGTAACGAAAGTGCTGCCTCATAACAAGAGTAAGGACTCCTCGTTCTGTTTTTATTTGCACTTTTTCTTCCTATTTTTCTCTAGGATATATTTTTATGGCATTATCTCGTAACAAGAAATGTTTAAAGTTTATATTCCAGCGATATTATGAAAGCCCCAGAAAAAATGCCAAGTTTATTTTCATCATTTCAATTAATTAATGAGATCCCAGGATATTATTTTAAGGATGGTTTGTTTGTTATTTTTATCAATACTAGTTACCTCTATGAAATGAAAAACAAGTATTTGCTACTTATTAAAAAGAATTCGAAGAAATATTTATTGTAATACTTTATAATGGTTCTTGAGAAAAATTTTAATTTAAAAAAGTATATCCCACAAGAAACTTAAATATTAGAAAATGAAAATTGCGCTCTTGTTTATAGCTTGAAGAAAATAAAATAAAAATTTATATGATTGTAGTTTCATAAATGCGAAATATTACTTTCAAATAATTAGAGATTTTAAACTAATTGAAAAATATGATTGTTTTTTTACTTAATGGTTTTTTGTAATATAATATGTTCACTTGTTTACAGAATTATTCTTTTTTTATGTAGTAAAAGAATTTTATGCAAGAGTTGGTGATGTGTATATGTAAAGTTCTTGATCAGAAAAAGATTCCTTTACGAGCTATACTTTTGTTAATTTAAATTATATATAACTTTGTTGTTTTTACTAATTGTTCATTTACTATTAAAATTTTTTTTGTTTAAAAATTTATAAAACTAAATAAACATGTTTGAATTCTTTTATAACTGATATATTTTTCTTATAATTAATGCAATTTTGTTTATGCTTGTATGATAAAATTTCAATTCTTATTTTATATGTACAAAATAACCTCGTAACGAAAAATATTACCATATAACATTTGGATCAAAATATTTTTGTTTTTTTTTGTATCTTTTTTAGAAAAAAAATATTTCTCAATGAATATTTTTCCTTCAAAAAAAAGTAAACACCTCTGACTAATAGAATTTTATAAAAATAAATGCAGTTAAAGATTATTATTTTCAAAACAAAATTTATTTATATATAATGTGTGGTTTCCATACGTGAAAAAACCGTATTTTGTTTTATATATTTTATTTTTAAGTAAAATGAAATTTAAATATAAAATCATTTAAAAAAATGTTAAATTTTGGGGTTCTCTGGTTTTAATTGACAATAATCATAATATTTTGTATTCAGTAAACATTGATAGATCTCACTGTACAAGTTTTCTTAATTATAATAACAGAAGGTATCAGAAATAACATTTAGAATATTCCAGTATTCATTTTGAGATGACCACGAATATTTAAGTAAAAATATCATTAAAGATGTTATGTTTGTAAAGATGTCCAAAACATATTAAATGTTTTTAAAACTTCAGTATTTTTTAACAAATGCTTAAATTTAAGCTGCTAAATACGTAAAAGATAATAAATGAAATGAAATATCTTTGGTTTACTACTTCAATTCCTTATAGAACAAGAAATCTATTCATCCGGGCTTTAACGTAGATTTTTTTTCACCATTGAACGTTTTTAGATCTGATGTATAAATTAGATCGACGTATAAGTGAACAAAAGACCATAACTCAAACTATTCAGCAATAAGTCTTCTTATTGAACTGTTATTCTTTGTAAATCATTTAACAAGATTTTTTTAAGTTTTACTTTACATTTTTCTGATTATAAATTAAGTTATTCACTCCAATATGATATCTGAATGGTGGGTCTGTACTTTTAGTAAAATATGGATTTTATAATTTTTTTTCCGTATGTTAGTTACTTTAAGCACAGATCCTATTCTAATGCATATTTTTGAAAAAGAAACGCAACTGTATAACAAATCAAGTCACTTAATATATTCACATAAAAACTTATTCCTCATCTTTTTTTCTAAATTAAAACTAACATTAAATTAAATAATATTATTGTAGTGACTATTGTCATATTTCAAGGGTAAAATATATCACACATTTCCAAAAATAATAACTCATTTTGAAAATTTTGTGTACAGCTGTAATAACAATTAAAAATTATTTTAAAAAAGTCATATGTTTATGGTAAAAATGGAACTGTATGTTTTACCCTACGAGAAATTTCTATGAAATGGAAAAGTAGGAAGAAACTAAAAAAGAAATAAATCTGGATTTCTGTAATTTTAAGAATTATTTTTATTTTGTAAAATAATTTAAAACAATTACATTTATTTCAAATTATTATACTTGCAATCAGTTCATAGTTTAGATTAAAATAATTAAAATATATTTTTAAAGTTAAGAAACTTTTTCGAGAAGTACAAGTAATCTGTTTAAATATGAATTTAACCAACAAAAATACTCTAGAGGCAAATAACATTTCAAAAGGATTTCCAAATCACGTCTTAAAAAACATTCAAAAGTTGTGTTCAAACTATGTGTTCCTATAAATTGTCTTAAATTTTAAACATAGAACTAAATCCAGTTTTACCGTACCTCTTTAGATAACGACCAACCAAAAGTTTTTAACTTGACTTTGAAAGTGTTTATCTTATGTTTTATTTACGCGTTTACTAAAAGGATTAAAAAACAATGAATGAAAGCGTTTCAAGTCATTGCGTAACTAGAATAATGTTACTATTTTAAATAAAACTTCTAGAGAGAAATGGAATATTATTATATAAAAAAGAACTATATTTAATCGTATTAGGAACCATTACTAGCGGAAAAGCTATGCGTATTTTGGTTTTTCTCTTATACGACACTGCAATAAAATTGCTTGTCTTTAGTTATAAAAAATTCCATTACTTTTGCATTGATCTTTCAGCGGCGATGCAAAATCATTTCATTTTGCAGATTATTTTTTAAAAAATGGCAGAAATAATAACTTGTTTCAAAAATAAGGAGATGAGAGATTTCTCTTTTAGACAATAATTGTTTTTATTATCAATTTTAAAGAATGCATTTTATACTGCATTAAGTAAACGCAGAATCCATTTAATCATCGTTAAATATGGCTGTATTTTAATCAAATTTTTTGTATACGTACTCAATGATTGCGTAGATAAAATGAATTTTAGTCATGGCATGCTTTAAGTGCATGTCAATTTAACATCAACAAGTCAGGCTATAACAAATTTATTTGCTGCAGTTTTCCTATTATGGTAATCTTGGCAATCAATTACAAAAATGTAAATATTTGGAAATATAATACAATTATTTTACAACGTTTCCTTCTTAAAACCAACGTATTTTTACCGGTTCATCACTGAAACATTATTATAATATAATTTTTTTGATAATTATCTTAAAAATGCATGTCTCTCAAGAATTACAACATCCTGATCTAGTACAATAAACATGATTTATTGACTTTTTTATTTACATCGAAGTTAAAGATTTTATAAGGGTCAAAAATTAATATGTATAATGTGCCTTTCTAGGAAGCAGATGTTATACAATGCTGAACAATGAAACTTCAATAGAATTAAAGTAAGGTATAATTAACATTAAAATCATATGAATGGAAAAGCAGGTTGTAATGTGCCAATAATAAGTACTGAAGGACATTAGAATAGGGCAAACGACATGTGAAACACAGCATAGAAATATCCTGCAGTTTAAATTTCATTCGGAAGTTGGTTTGTAAGATTGGACGTTTTCTAAGAGTCCCCCAAATAAGAAGAAATGCTCGCCAGCAAGTGTCTAAATACTCTGAAAAATTATTTGAAATCCTTTAAGATTCATGCGAATATAGAATTGAGGAATTGCTGAGAGTTACACTAAATAGTATGCAGGGTCTCAAAGGCCTTGCATACTATTTAGTGTAACTTTCAGCAATTCTTCAAATCCATACAGTCTTTTGCCAGAGATGATGGATATGTAATGATATCACGATTGCTAAAATATGCAACTAAATTATTGACTATTAGTTTGAAAATGGGTAAGTTTGCAGCACGACATTGTGTAAATTTTTTTGATATTACATTGTTGAAACTTAATAATCTTAGACTGTTATTAGGCACTTTTGAATCTATCATGCAATTGTTTTCTAGAATTATTTTTTACATTGGGTATCATTATTGTATCGCAAAGAAAAAAAATAAATAAAAACCCTTATCCTGATAGATGGCATGCATAAGGAAGAAGAGTAGTATTTCAGTATTTCACTTCTTAACAGTTATTGAGATTGAACCAAAGACATTTCGCTTTCAAGAGACCTCACAATACAGATGACAAAAAAAAAAAAAAAAACAACATAAGGATTGTAAGAAGGATGATTTTTATTTTAGTTTTCTTTGACAATCCAATATGAAAGCAGAAGATGACCGGAACAGAATGGGAAAGAGGAGCACCATGCTGTCTTTGCAGAAAACTACTGTTTCTACTTGTAGCATTTTGATGGCAGTATCTGTATTTGGAAACTGCGTGAGAACACTCTCTACCTACTTAATTTGATGTTATTACAGGGAATGAACCTGGTGTTATACAATGAGCTATCATGGCGTGAGTGAGAACTTAGGCTTGATTTGAGTTCTAAAGGTTAGAGGAAGTTGACCGTCCAAAATCTTCGGCATTTAGAAGAAAGAATCAAGCAGAAGACTCTACAACGTTTAACCTCATGTAGCACATGGCAACCACGACCAATTTAATCTGCAACAGTTGACTTTAGTGAACTCGATGAATATTTGGTTAAGTTGAGATTCTAACTACCTTCCAAACAATGAGAATGGATTAAGTATCCCATAATTAATCAAGTAGCTGCTGCTAAGGTCATTACTGAATATGCAACAACTATATGTCTAATTTAGATCTATGTTAATTTAAATGGGAATCCATACATTCCTGACAACTTAAATCTTGTTGTTTTGCTCAAAATTTGAGGCCTATTAAACACTATTTTTACTCATGTAATGCAAAAACACATTTTGCACTTTTTGTTCTGATTTTAATTGATGTAGATGTTTTTCCTTGTTTTTGTCCTGTAATGAATAGTCTTCAGAAATATCATCAATTAGAAGCATCTTCTCATGTCTTACTGTAAGACTATCCTTTCCAGATACTACGATTGATGAAATGTGTTATTTGCATGAAACATATGGAGACTTGGAACTCAGGCGACAGAATAAAATGCTCGTTTATGCTGTCTGTAACCTGTTGAACTATATGCCTGACCACGTAATGGCGGCAGTAAATCTTTCTACTAATTTAGCAAACTTGTAAATCCCTAAATTTCTTCCAAATTTAGTGATTTTACCTTTATGTAATGTTATTTATTTACAATAAATTATTTTTAATTGTTTTCCTTCTTGCAGTTATTTGCTTTCAATTTTAATGGAGAAAGCATGTTAAATACTAAAAACTGCATTAATTAAATTAACAAGGGTGTTCTTGCCTTTTCCACTTTGCCTGATTAATTAGCTATAGAAATTTCTGTTCGTGCAAAAATAAATCTAGTTATTTATGTTTAAATTAATTAAAATGAGAGTATAATTGTATAAGATACAGTGACTTTATTCAATATAAAATTATCATGAACAAAATTTGTTGTTAAAATGCATGAAGGTTTTATTCGTCTGATATCTATCACAATGGTTTCTTATATCTATGATTTAGTCATTATATTGCCGCCCGACCTGTCTAGTGGTTAGCGTACCTGACTGCAGAAGGGTGGGACCTGGGTTCGAATCCTGGCTCGGGCACGAATGTACTTTCTCTCTTTATTGTCTTTGTCCTTTCTTTTTGTGTGTGTGAATGGTTGCCTACCCTATAAACGGATACTTATGGCATGTGTGTACTAAGGAAGTCGGACTCCACACCAAATATTGTTCAGTTGGAAAAAGTGAGCAGAGCACCCCATATTGCCGGCCTGGCTTGCACACGACAACAACAGTCATTATATTAACCAATTTTTGTAAAATCATGAGTTAAATATTCCAGCAAATAAAATATGTTCACTTTGAAAATAATCTAATGTAAAGAAGATGGGTTTTACAACGGATGTGCAAGAAAGCAGGAAATAGATTTAAGAAAATAAAAATATGCTTTAAATTATTTAACCATTTTCCTGTTTAGGCTTTTGAATTGGCGAAATCCCAAATCTAAATATAATTGATTGTATTCTGTTAAAACTTTGTTTTGTTGCTATTTTCGATTTCGATAATAAGATTATAATAATCTGATAACTTAAAATTCTAAATAGCAATTTTAATACATGAAATTTCTGTTGTATTATGAAATTTTTATAACAAATACACAATACTATTTAAAATCTATTGGATGTATTAAAAAATTATCATATTTAGGAGAAAATTTCTGTAAAAATTTTGTTTATTCAGGTTTATCGAGTTTTCTTTTACGCTATTGTTTTATGATCATGAAGGAATTTCTTAACTTCAGAAAAATTTAGATTTAATACACATTCTACTACATACCATGAAAAAATCACATAAATAATTTAAACTAAATTGAACTGTTTTTATAGAAAATCCAATTTTTGCATAATTTTTGTAGTGCATTTATGTTAAAATTATTTATAAATTGATCTCATTAAAATTTTGATACTAATACATTTATTTTGTCATTTACATGGTTTTTAAATCTGTAAGTTTGATTTTCACTTGGTTTAAATCAAACAATAAAAATATTTTTGCATTCAAATTTAAACGCAAATATTTTTTTAAATTTGTAAATTTCATTTTCACTCTTCATAATACATTTAAATAAAATAAATATATTTATAAAATTTTTATTTGTGTGCAGTATTTTTAGTAATAAATTAGGAAAAATATGTATTTGCTTAGTTAGAAAGATAAAAACAAAATCTGTGTAATAGCTGGCGCAGCTTGTCCTTTTTGGACGACCTTGCGCCATAAAGCCCAACCAACTGTGCAATAGCCACAGAGTGTTTAAATTGTTGATTTGTTTGAATTAATGAAATTTTTATAATTTACTGTAGTGAAATTTATTTTAGATAAATGTATATTATTATAATCTCACTAATAAGAATTATTCAAAATAATAAGAGCAAAAGTTAAAGATTGAATGAATTATAATACATCATATTATCTTGATATTTTCAACGATTTAAATATTTAATTTATTATTTAATAAAAATAAATTTATTGAAAGTAAAATAATTAAGAATTGCATGCATTTCTATGAATTAAATTCATAAATCTCTATAGATCCATCTCAATCAAACCTTAATTACTGCAAAACAATTCCTTACTTTTCGTACATCATAAAGTTAGAAATATACTTAAGGAGGGGAAGTTAACGTTTGATAAATGAGCTTTCAGAAACCGCAATTGATATTCCGGAATTAATTATAATCAAGATGCTGTCAAAACAGAAATCCTAGAATTCGCGGCGACACTATTTCGTTACAGAAGCAGCAAACGGAGAAAAAGAATGAAACGAATGAGCGAACGAAAGAAACAAGGAAAACAAAATCGCAAATCTAGAATTCCGGAAGACTTCCAAAGCGCTGACAGGTAACACGGGCCGGTCACTGTATCTGCTAAAGTAGAGGCGACAAATTGTCAAAAGCCTGTCAAAACTTTAACACTGAGGGTTTTCGAAATCTTCTAAGGGATTATAATTGATCCCAGACCCCCTCATTCCCCCTATCCAGAAAGCTGAATTCCACCGTCCTCCCCCAGCCTTCATTTAGCTGTGCGTGAGATAAACAGGGAATTTTCCACCCAAAACCCCTACCAGAAAACTGCACCCCCCTCCCCTATTCCGGCGTTCTGGGAAATCCCACTGGGTGTTTGTATCTGCCACAAGTATAGCAGTCAGGTCCCAATGGATTTTCGGGTATTGTTTGGCGACGTAGTTTATTTTGGAGTTGCTTGATACTCTTTTCTTCCAAAAATAGTCCCCTTTTCTCTCTATTTTCAGGAACAGACTTTGATAGATTACTCCGAATATTAACTCTGAAGCTTTAAATTCGGTCAGTGGATTCCGAGAAACTTTTACAACATTATAAAAATCCCTGTTACACTTGGAAAAATGTTATGTAGCACGGTATTCCTTAAAAATGCTTCAATAGAAAAAAATTGAAAATGTGTCATTCGTATCCAAATGAGTTAAAGTATTCAAAAAATAAAAAAAAGATTATTGAGAACATTTTTTATACTCTGTTTAGTAACTTAAATATGCAACAAATCACTAAAAGAAATTAAATTCATAAAAGATTGTATCAAAATTAAAAATAACACTTGTAATTATAGTTGAAAATAAACTGCATTTGCATTAGATTTCATTTTTATTATATCTCGTTAAGATTTTTATATTTATATATGGCTTTTGATTTATGCCAAAGCAATTTTAATGAGAGTAATGCAATTATGATCGCTGTAATTTCTACAACAAATTAGTTAGAAAGCAACGACAGATATGGGAAAAGCTATTCACGAAAAATAAATCAGTACATGTGGAGGATAATTCCAATTAAATGCATCAAATATGCAAGTAATTCTTCTAGGTAATATTAAGAATAATAGGATCTATAATTACATATACTATATTAAAAGAAATTAAATATTTTTAAATTATGTGATTTCTCGAAAGTGGACGAGAAAAAAATTCCCTATGTTGAAACATATTATTCAGTAATTGGAAAATGTTAGGCAATTTAGTATTAAAAGTAATAGTCCTAATTGCATATAATGTATTAAAAGAAATTAAATACTTTTGAATTATGTGATTTCTTTTTGAAAGTGGGTGAGAGGAAGAAAATTTCTTTATATTGAAAAATAATATTTATTAATTGGGAAATTCAGTTTTTCGGAATAAAGTTGAGATCATGCATATAAATTTTTTTTCTGTTTATTTTATACTTAGACTTTGAATCTAAAATTTATTTGTTTCACATATAAACTTTCTTCTTTCACTTTTACGTTTTTCTTCTTTAAGTTTAAATGCCACAAAAATAATAAAAGTATGCTAAAATCAGAGACACTGTGAAATATGATTGAGATTTAATTGACTTAGAAAATCAATCTACGCATGGAAGTTGTAGAGATGTAGAAAATCAATCTACATTTTGGAATGCATTAAAAATTGTAATGAGCTGAAGTGTTTTTCTTATGAATCAGTTTTCTAAAAATAATTCATTTTAAATAATTGTTAATTGTAAATTTAGAGTTATTTGCAATCATTTATAGTACTTCATTTAATTTAGAAGTTTTAATGCCTTATCGGAAAATTAACTAAATTTGACTTGGTTATTTTTTACTCAACACACAGTCATTGTTTACTCACTGATACTAATTAAATAATGACTTACAGCTTAAAGTTGAGTACAAAACAACAAACATCCAAATCCTAGATGAGAATTGAACCTATGATCACTAGAGCCCAAGGCAAGAGCACTGACTTTCTCGCTCTTCACTTCTATTTAGTGCAATGACAAAGACGGATTAAAAGCTTGGTTCTGAATACTGATATCGCATTGAAAACAATGAGGTTCAAAATGTTATTTTTAATACTATGCAATTTGATTTTAATGCGAATCAACTCTGAAAAATTATTAATAATTTGCTTATATTATATACTATTAGCTAGATTTACTTGAAAGATTTCTTTCTTTAATTTTATGTTCTTAGGAATTGTATGTTCATATAATTCATTTTAATAAATACACACAAATATTTAATATGTGACTTATTTTGCTTCAGAGTAAGTAAAAACTCCTTAAAAATATTATTTTTAAAAATCTTTTTGAAACTTAATTTTTATGAACTTGGTAAATAATTAATTTTGTCAAATTTCAAAGCATTTTTTTACATACATTTTTAAAATGCAAATAATCCTCAATTTTATCCAAACATTACATTAACTATACTACATATACACTAAAGCTTTTCTAACCAATGTTTACGTTTTAAAAATTTATTACAAATGTAACTTACAGTACAAACTTTCAAAAATATCAAATGAAGCAGAACATTTTGTGTGCAAAATCTGAGAAAATGATTAGCTGTTTCCTCTGTGTTTAGATAAAATACCATTAGACAACATTAGTTATACATTTATAACGTGTCAGGTTTCAAGGCAAAGGGACCATCACTCCAGTTTGGAGCGACGTTTGACCATCCGCTGATTTATCTTTCAGATGCAAATATGAATTTGAAACTCCAAATTAGTTTGTTCGAAGCAGGAATGTGCTATCTATCTCACCTTTCTCTATCGGTGGCTGTCCTGAAACAGGAGTAACGCTTATGATCAGATATGAGATTTCATTTCAGTCAGGAATTCCGTTGCGGTAATGGTTGCTCGATTCGTCAAGTTCAAGTGATATATGATCCAATTTACATTTGATGCTTACTCCGTTCCTTCGAAATTGGCATCTACTCAAAGAGCCACACTGTACAGCTTTCAATCTCTCGTTACTAATGTTTACTGAACCTTTTCTGAGGAAATTAAATAATTTGTAAAGATAAGCTAAAGGTTCTTAAGAAATATTTTCCTTTGCAGAAATGCCGGAGTAGTGTGCTGAATAAATGGTATTTAAAGTAGAAAATTTTTAAGAACATCAAAAATAACTGCCATACAAATCTTCGTTTTAAATAAAATGTTTTAATGAAATATCTATTTAAATCATTTTTATGATAAATATGTATCATTATGCAAAATGTAACTCCTGAAAATAATCTAAGAAATATTGTCATCTTTATTTCAAATTAAAAAATGAGATGGCGTAATTTTTTTAGAAATATTTTCCTTTACACTGAAATGCTGCAATTGAATAACTTTATAAATAGTATTTAATTTAGGAAATTTCTAAGATCAGCAAAAGTAACTGTCATATAATTATGAAATGTGACTGAATTTTACAAAGAAATATGTTTTTAAATAAAATTTTTTAAGGAAATGTCTATTTAAATCCTTTTGACGACAAATATGTGTCATTAAACAAACTGTAACTCATTAGAATAATATAAGAAATATTGTCATCTTGATTTGAAATTAGAAAAGCAGATGGTATAATTTTTTAAAAAATATTTTCCTTTACGCTGAAATGCTACTGTGTTTAGAATAACTTTATAAAGGGTATTTAATGTAGGAGATTTATAAGATCAGCAAAAATAACTCTCATATAATTCATGACAGTATTTAAAAATGTGTTTTTAAATAAAATGTTTTAATGGAATGTCTATTTAAATTATTTTTTCAACAAATATGTGTAATTATGTAAACTGTTACTCCTAAAAATTTAATCGAGTGATTTTTAAATAGATCTTAACAAATAATCCTAAAAAAAATATTCCACTTTCTATTTACTACTAGTTTTCTTTAATTATAAATAAGATTCAATTTAATTAATCAACCTAATAAATTCTTAATGTTATCATCACACTCTGATGCTAACAGAATGTAGATATCAGCAGAACTTGTTTACCCAGTTGGACATAAAAAACAACCCTCTCATCGAAATGGAAATGGAAGAAGGTACACAAATTAAAACGCAGCAACATCCGTCCTTCTTTACGACTCAGCTATTCCAGTGACGTCTTCGAGGACCCTAATGCCCTGTGTGAGACTTCCCGCACTGGAGAAAGAGTGTGCAATATTTATCAGCCCTTTCATTAGTGGTCTGCATTGAGGTTGATGAGAAGCGTCTGCCCTTGTGTGTCACTAGAGACCGCCATCACTCCAAGCAATAACGTAATTGCAATGGTTGCCTCCGAGATCCCTAGACAACAACATGCTCGCCAGTTGTTCTTTTTTTTCCCCAACCGACTCAGTTTGACCGCCAACAGAACTCTGTTAGAGATTCTTCATAATAAAAGTATCGGAAGCACAGGAAGATCCGCACAATGCTCACGAAACAAAGACCGTGGCTAAAAATAATGATCAGATGGTAGCAGAAAGAATAAAACATGGAGCACCCCCAGACTAAGATGGATGGATGATACTTCCAAGCATGGATCTTTTTCATTTCTATTTTTTTGTATTATTCCTCATAATAGCTCGTGATAGACGAAAAATCTATACTGTTCCTCCGGAAGTTGTTGGCTGATTCCATTGAAGGAAGTTTGTCGCCAATGCCTCAGCACTGTGAGACAGAACCCGAGAAATTATCATAATGTATTTCTTAGAGCATCATTTTCCTATTTTGAACTTACTTAATTTGAATGGCACACTGTCTTTCTTAGAGACTGAATGTCTGATGAAGTTGACATTTCCAATGTTAAAGACAATCATTCATTCTGATCAAATTTTAGAATTTCCATTAAAACATCTTTATTCTAAGTATGAGGATATCAAACATTATTTTTTATGGCTCACAAAATGTAAATTAGAACAATTAGTAAATATCTATTATATTATAATAATTAAAAATCTAAAATGAATGTCGCTGCATCTTGAAGAGAACGTGAACATGAGCTTTATTTGAAAAAAAAAATAATACAATATCTTTTTTCTAATAAATATTGCAATAGTAAAATTATCACTACGAAGCATTTGTAATTTTACCTATAGCAATATAATATGTTATATTTCAAGTTTACTAAAATATTTAATTCCTTTCAATTAATGTATTGATAATTTTTTCTAAGTATAAAATCTCAGATATTAAAACAGAGATATTCAGTAGATTCGTGAAAAGAATTAAATAAAATAATAATAATGTTTAGCTCTATATTTGTCAATTTGGATTATTATGTAAAATTATCAATTTTTTTGTATTTAACAGAGCAAATAATACTTAATTTAATTATTATTTATTTTTTATATAAAGAATTATTTTATCAATAATCCATTCAAATAGATTAATTTTTATATTCATAAAAAATCCTAGGAAACGTTCTTAGAATAAAATAAAAAGAATTTTAAAACGTAAATAACAATATTTAAAGTAGACAGGTAATTATTAAAGCTAAATTGACAAAATTTGTTTTAAGTAAGATAATGAGGTAGTTTTTTAAGTACTTCACATTTATGTTTGCAAAAGGTGTTAAGAAACATGACTTATGTCACTTTAATATAGCTGATAAATAGTATATCGGCAATTATTAAAATGTTCTAAAATTCAATTCATTCCCATTAGAAATACAGTTATTAGACACGTTCTGTATTTATCCATAAAAATATATTATCTTAATTATCAGAGAAAGCGTGAAATGTAAATTTTTTATAGTGAGCCATAATCACTAAGATTAAATCAGATATTACATTTGAATGATTAGAGCTGAAACAGAATTTCTCAAAATAAGATTCATAATATAGTATTATGGGATCATATCATTGATTCAATAGATTCTATATAATAAACAATATATTTTTTATAATTATTTCACATAATTATCCTCAAATTCATGAAATAATCTCCATTTTATATGCAATCTATAACCTGAAAATTAACTATAGATATTAACTTGTTTTTAACGAAAACTTTTTGTACTCTTAATATGTTAAATACTTTTAAAATTTGACATAAATAAATTATTTATTTGATAATATCTAAACATATTTTAATTATAATTACATGTATAATTATTATATACAAATATATGTATCATTTCCTGAATGCCATATAGGTCTTGATTCTTTTCTTCAATAAGATCCTTTGGCCTACAAGGAAAATTATACTTTTAATATCAAGTCGAAGATTCACTTAATTTTATTTTAGTTTCCTCTACTTTTCCACACTCAAAATATTCTTTCAGATATACGCAAAAATATAATTTAGGAAGATTCGTAACCATGGAAACCTATTGTACTCTTTGGATTTGCAATTATGCGAGTATGACGGATTTCAATGTTTGCAAGGCATATTAATATTCTTCAAGATACATTTTTTTCCAGTGGATTTATTTCTTTTAAAAATACATGTATATTGCTATCGAGGAACTTTGCAAATATTTTCTTCAGTTTTATGCTAAAAATATTTACTTTTTTTTTTAATTTAATTGTTTGCTTGAATTGTATTTTTATATATAAACGATGTTTTTGTTATCCAGTTTTTAAAATAATAAAACTTTATTTATTGGTATTTTTTCACTTATTTAATCTAAAAGCTTAAAAGAATTAAAAATTTGCATTTGATTTATACTAAGAAACAGTAAAATATTATTTAATAAACAATTAAAATAAGCCTATTTCATTCTTTAAAAATTTTCTTTTTTAAACAAGGAATTAGTTTGAAACAAGCTGATTTTTTTATCATGATAAAAATAATAAAGTATAAATTAATTTAAAATTAATTTGAAGATAATAAATTAAAAATAAAATTTCTTCAAATAAATTATTGTAGAATAGTTTAAAACTAAAGTTAGTTTTAAAAGGAAATTTTAAAGAGTACATATTTCCTAAGAAATAATACTTATTTGCATATATGATTATAAATTACATATTAAAATTTCATGAATATTTATTAAAAATAATCCAATTAAAATCAATAGCGTTAGTGGTTCTAAGATTCCTAAAATATTTTTTTTTCTGCTTGAGATGTATTTAATTTGTAAATCAAGAAAAAAATCGAGAAATTAATTAAAATATAAAACACAGTTTATGATTTTCCAGAAATAATTAACATTTGCTATTTGGTAATTCTTAAAAATCATTTATATAGTTTAATTTCAAGTAATATATTCAATTCCTAGGAAATTACAATATTCAGTTGTTAAGTCATAAAGTCCTTATTGTAAAATGTATTGTCTATTGTGTAAATCTCAAAAAGCATTTATGTAGTTTAATTTCAGGTAATTATTCAATTCCTAGGAAATTACATTATTGAGTTGTTAAGTCATAAAATACTTATTGTAAAATGAATTGTCTACAGTGTAAATCTTAAAAAGCATTTATATAGTTTAATTTCAGGTAACTAAATTCCTAGGAAATTACAATATTGAGTTGTTAAGTCATAAAATTCTTATTGTAAAATTTTAGTATCAATATTATAAATAACAAAAGAATTTCTTGGGCAGTCAAAAATATTGTGAATTTCGATAGGTCATTTTTAGTTGTAAATTATACAGTTTTAAATTTTAATCTTCTGTTATGTTGAAAATATTTTCAAAAAGGAAAATTTATTTTATGCCAGTGAAAGCAAGCGCAGAATTTCGAATTTCCA
Source organism: Latrodectus geometricus (assembly GCA_026290005.1). Lineage (NCBI taxonomy): Eukaryota > Metazoa > Arthropoda > Arachnida > Araneae > Theridiidae > Latrodectus > Latrodectus geometricus. The sequence continues at coordinate 28,375 of JAPDSC010162474.1, read as the reverse complement.
AGTGTAAGTTTACGCTGGTTAGAACTTCAAATATTTAGCCAACATTGGTTTTATGATTTCTGGTAAAAATAATTTTGTACCCAGTATCAAAAATTTTATTTATGAGAATTGTTGTACAACGGAAAAATTTAATAAATATGGAAATTATTTTAAAAAGTACCGGAGACACACATTTATTTTTCTTTGGGAATTTTTATTTTTAAAATTGTTTAAAAATAGTTGTTTCTTATTCCAAAATGTGGGTTATGTTCTTATTATTTTAAATTCCTGGTAATATAATTTATGTTTTATTCATGTTTAACATTTACTGCTAAAACTACTGATACAACTACGTAGTCTATATGTAGCGAAAGCTTGGATATAGACTTACATTCTCTGTGTTTGCTTATTGTAGTCACAAGTAAAAGTAGTTGATTTCTCATTACTAAAAGAAGGAATAATTCTGTGCAATTAAAATTTATCACTACGAGTCATGCCTATTCAAGTTCAAAATTTAATAAAATATGCTTAAAAGTATAATCAGATAAATAAAACTGATCTGAACTAAAATGATAAAACTAAAATGAAATAAAACTAAAAGATAAATAAAACTTAGCTATTAATTTTATAAATACAATTAAGTAAAATTACGTAATAAAATAGTATAATTAAATGATGGAAATGAAGAAAATATATTATCGCATCAAACATGACTTTTTTTCACAAAAATATTGAGAAAAAAAAATAAGCAAGGTTTATTTTTATCTTAATTGTTTAACTCTCCGTTCGCAATCTTTCTAGAATTTATTTAATTAATAACATTTTTTATAACTATATTAAACTTATTTTGATTTTCCTTTAACATATTTTTCTGAATGCTTTAAAAGGAATGCAGATATGTGAATAAATAAAGTAATTACTCATATTTTAAAAAAAAATGTTTTGGAAATATTTTTGTAAGATAAAGATGATTTGCATCAGCTTGATAAAATAACAAAAGTAATAATTTTCATATTAAGAAAGAGCCTCAAAAAATTTAAATATAGAATTCTTAGTATCAATACATTTGAATTTAAATAAGATTCTTACGATAAACTTCTATGCATTTTTAATATCAGATATATTTAAATTTCATTATAAAAATTGGTTTAAGGATGAAAACTTCGAACCAATAACATAATATAGTTTGAATAATAAATGCAATATCTTTGCAACATTTGTATATTAATAAAATGTATAGTATTTATATATAATATTATCACAAGGCATTACATGAAAATTGAATTTGTTACATATCAAGAAAACTAATATTATAAACAGGAATTATAATAAGAAAACTGCTGAGTTATACATATGGATAAAATGATTAAATATTAGTTATCCTCTTTTAGATTATATAAAAATAACTTTCCTGTTTAAAAAAAATAAGAGTAACACTAAAAAAAAATAAAAATATAATTTTTTTATGAAAAAATCACAACATTACAAAAAAATACCTCATAAATCTACTCTAATTGAATTATTTTTAGCTTGTTACTTTAGCAAAAACATAAATTAACAGTAATTTAATTACTTAAACAAAATATTTAGCCATGATTATTATTTAAATCAGAAGAAAAATTTTTTCTTTTAGATACGTAGAGAGAATTAGCTTTTTGTTTAACATAAAATTTAACACGAAGCATCTTAAAATTAATTTGATATTTTTACACAATTTTTGTTGAGGTTTTTTACATACTCTAAAAATGTTTTCAAAGATTTTAAATTGAAAATGGGTGCAATTTACCACTAGTAAAATATTTTTTAGATTCAAAATTTTCAAAATTATTCTATAGCGTGGCTATCATAAAATATATTTTAGATTTTTAGACATTTTGATTTGAAACATTTTCTTGTCTTTACTTGTAAACAAATAAGGAACCACTGAGCTGCTTTACTTGTAAAGGTTTGCTTCTAAATGAAATAAGTTGAAAATGTCGTTAACGTCATTAATAAATAGTAATAATATTTAATTTTGTTACTCAATTATTTGTATTAATCATTAAATCAACTAATTATAAATTTAAATAATGACAGAATTTTCATAATTTATTTGATTTTTTGTTTTTATTTAAAATTATTTACTAAAAATATTTTTTAACAGTTCCTGAATGAAGAAGATTGAGCACTTTAAAATATTTAATATAAAAATTCCTACGTACAATTTAATACAATTTTATGCAATATTAATTCCTGGTTTCAGTAGTTATTATACATACAATGGAAATAAATATATAAACAAAATTGTGTGACACACGTAAAAAATCACAGCTTTTGTTATACCATTCATTTTGAACAAACATTGTCCTTAAAATCTAAAGCAAGTGGTTTTAAGTATATGCATTAATAATCCTTCATGATGGTAGTAACGCCTTGCATATTTTATATTGTAAAAAGTATATTTGTCAAAATTTCAATTAAAAATTATATTTAATATTCTGAATGCATTTTAATAATAAGTAACTCAAACAATTTCTCATTGTTTGTTTTCCATATTCCTATATAACATACTAAAATTTCTTATTTAAAAAAAAATTATTAAAAATTTCAGGTTCATCTGGTACATCGCAAGACAGGAAAGGTCCAGTGTTTACATATGAACCACCAAACAGAGTTGAGTTTTCCAATGGCACAGGTACAGTGATACCGTGTTCTGCGGAAGGTATACCACCACCAACAATAAGGTGGGCTCACGCACTGGATGGCAGCTACATTTCAGATGTTCCTGGACTAAGGCATGTTCGGCCAGATGGATCTCTAGTTTTCCCACCATTCAGAGCCGAAGATCAACGGCCGGATATCCATGCGACTGATTACAGATGCATTGCGAGCAATTCCGTTGGAGCAATAGGAAGTAGGGATGTCCGAGTCAAAGGAGGTAAAATACATTGGTTCTTACAATATTTTGAAGAAAATAATGCTGTTTCAAAAAGAAATTGGTTTTTCTAATGTTTACACATTACTCATATAACAAGTCCTTATTTTTTTGATTATGTAAAACCGGAACTACTTTGATTTACCCCCCAAATCGAAAATTTGGTGATTTTTTTTTTCTCGCCAAGAAAAATACCTGTTTTTGGCGCCTTTTTCTCGCCAAGATGGATTCTCGCTAAATACAAATAATTGATAACAAAAAAAACTTTAAAAAAACTCAAAAAATGGTACATAATAGAAGAAAGTACTAAATTTGGCAACAGGAAAAGCCTAAAAGCTGAAAAAACCTAAATTGGCAACACCAAAATAAGAAACAGCAACCCTAAAAAAGTTCGTAAGGAGTGCTAAATTTGACGCGTAATTTTTGGGGTGGTATATCAAAGTAGTTCCGTAAAACCATATGCAAAATACGTGTTAAAAATGATTTTTATCCAAATTTCTAAAAATAAGAATATTGATAATTCATATAGGTGAATTTTCATTATTTACATATCTTATTATGCAATTATATAAAAAAATTACCGAAATATTTATTCCCTAAGTTACATTGATGTTAACTTATCACAGTCTATTCGGTATATTTTTTTCATAATTATATATATGTTTTTGTTTACATTAAGCTTTACAAATAAGATTCTGAATACTAAATTTAAAAATAATTCGAATAAAAATAAGTTGCTTGGTTAATTTTGTGAACTAAATTTTTAACAGTTAAATATTTTAAATTCAAATTATAAAAAATGAATTAAAATATGTAATGAATTAAATCAAACAAAAATGTTTTAAGCATTTTATAATATTTTACATTGTTTGCTTTCAATTCTATTAAGAGTAAATCATTCTAATACACTATGACGATTTAATTTTTCATAGTTGTAAATTTGAATGTTGCAACTATCAAGACTTATAAATTTTAGGGACAAAATAATGTATAAAATTTTATTCTATTGTTCAGACATCATTTAATATGTTTATTTTAAAAGAGTCATAAGTAAATAAATTTTTTTTTTATTATTACTAAATAAATTTAGCTTTTGCAAATGTATCACTATATACGAATTACACATCTTTATAATAACAATCAAATGCATCAAATTGAGTAAAAAACATGTTTTTCTGCTATGACACACTTTCATATTTTTGGTTATATCACGTTTGTTCCGAAGATAAACTTTCCTTTTACTTCCATTTGCATCACAATATTTGATAAAAACATTCCTTACTACTTTTGAAATACTCACGTTTGATACACAAAATGTATAAATAATAAATATTTTATATTTTTACTTGCATGAAAATGATATCGAGAGCTGTGTCTTATCTATGTTTAAATTCAATTTTGGAATTTATATTTTTGACAGAAATATGTTTCTCAGGTGAGAAAAGTTTGCTTCGCATTATTTCTTTTTTATGCAATAATTCGATTATAAATTTTTAACAGCAGAAAAGAATATTTTATTTATTTTAATGTTTTGAAGTTATATTTCTTCAAAAGGGAATAGAAATTGCTCTTTGTGAGTTATAACAAAGTATAATTTTTCTATTTCTATACCCATGTTAAATAGTTTTTCCTTTTCTTTTTTTATGTAAAACTATCAAGTGTCAATGTGTTTTTAGTTGACAAATTATTCACAATTTTACTTGGCTTGATAAATATTCTTTTAATTAAATTCATTTAAAGAAAAATAATAAATTCCAAAGTTTTTTTAAAATTTTAATTTTAACATAAACATTTTATGTCAAAATTAAATAATATTTAAAGTTTTTAATTTTATCACAAAATGTTTAAAATTACAAACATTCATTGATATTTATAATATTCATCATTTATAAAAATCCTTATTTGTTTTAAATACTTAGATTCAAAATTTATAAACTCATTTAATGTAATTTTTAATAATTTATAGACAAACGAATAATAATACAAATATAGCTACTTGATCCAAATGGAAAAAGTTTAAAAATTTATTAATTTAAAAAATTAAAAACTTTATAACGTGATGTTATTTTTTTATTCTCTTTAAACTTATATGTTTCCAAATGTCATTTATCAAAATAATATTTTGTTCATGAGCAGTTGTGAATGAATTTGATTGAATTAAACAAATATTTCTTGATTAATGTTATTAAAAAGTAGTACAGAAAAATTAAATTTAAAAAGGGAAATTTTCTTAAATAAAAGAGCATCCACAAACAAATTCCATAAGAGTTTTTAAAATGCTATTGATTTGTATTCATAAATAAATAACGTGATTCTATATAATGTTGACTGTTAAGAATTCATTATATATGCATAATTTAATATAATTGATAGTAATCTTAGTGAATACCTTTTTCAACTAATTTTTTTAGTAAACGATACACATAAGTCACTGTGAGAATTTATGTGATTGATGTTAGCTACTATAAATATTTAATCCGCTCACATTTGATGAAGTTATGCAAACAAATTACATAAATAATTGTACATAACAGAATACATCAAAAGTATTAAAAGTAAAAAAAGATTATCCGACAGAGCTCTATTTCATTATCAATAATTAAAAGTACATGAATGCGATTTGAAAACTCAGTTTCATACTATTAAGATTAAAACTGATAAATGAAAATCAGCAGTTAATAATTCTGTGCAACTCCACAGATAATGTAATAAAAGAACAATTTTCGCTTCAAATACAGCAATTTCATATATTAATTTGAAAGCAGTCTTCAAAGTTTCATGTTTTAATGTTTGTAAAATGTTTCTCAATTTTTTTTATTTTCACAAAATGATTTTAAATTTGAAATAGTGAAAAAAGTACTCGAAATTCCAAAACATAATTTAAGAGAAAAATTTTTTAAGTATTTTAAAAATCAATAATTTATAATATTTTAAAAAAATATACTTTCAAAAATAACATGAAACTCAATTATAATTATATGCTGATGTAATAATAAATTTGAATGTTACAAGAGTTCCAAAGTTTTAAAATAAAAAAAAATCATTTTTCGTGAAAAAAAATTAATTCTGTAAGTTTGACAGGATTGAAATTTAAAAAAAAATCGGCTCACAACTTTATGAATTTACTTAAAATTTAGATAAAATAAATTTCTCTAAAGCTTTGAATGAATGAAATTTTTCTTAAAAACACAAAATAAAAAAAATTCTAGTAAAATATATACCTTTAAGATTTATGTCAAAACAGAGACAATAGTTATAAAGCCATAAAAACATTTGCCTGAAGGTTTTTGGAAATAAAAAAAAATCACAAAACTTTATTGCTTTTTCCGAAATGTCTGTGCATGTTTTTATATTTACAGCTTTATTTAAATCTTAAGATCAGTATATTTATTATATGAATTCGCAATTTCTTTAAAAAAACATAATACTGCGTTTTATGAAATTTGTAATTATGAAAACTTACATTAGATTTTTTAAATATTCTTCAATAGTATAAATATAAGAAAACCTTACAGGTATAGTTTTTCTTATATAATAAATTAAAAATAAATCAAATTATCTAGTTATCATAATAAGTTACTTTACGTATTCATGTAGTTTAGAATTAAATGTAAGCATTGATTTATATCAAGTTATGTTATTTAACGAAAAATCTTCTGATTATTATTTGCAGATTTTATAAATAAATTTCCAGTTTATAACATCAATTTATTTAAAACATTAATCTTTAGTCAACATCTTATAACACTATGAATATCTTAAAATATACATAATTAACTGAAGATGAACTTAATAATTAAGTCATGCGAATATGCTAATAGCAATTAATGAAGAATGCTAAATAACATAACCAAGTGGAAGCTATGAATTGCTAAAACAATCAAAAATAATGTTTTCCTATAACTAATGAAAAATATTCTTAATTACGTAAACTTCGAAAACCAAAATGGCTGGAGGTAATTAGTTACTTACCGTGGTTATGATCTCTGAAAAATAAGCAACAGCGTTAGGTTGAAGCTTAACTCTTCATCCTTTATGATTAATGGTTATTGTAACAGCTAATCACAGCAAGGGGATCGGAGATAGGAAGTTTGCTCGTAGGTTAGAGCAGGAGGTGCTTAATTGGAATTTAACTGCTGCTGATTTCATTGTGATTGTTAATCTCTCATACCAGTCACGTGTTGCCGCAGGATGCCATGGAGAAGCTATCAGCGCAAAACATCAACCCGTTTCGTTCAGGAGGTAATTTAGGTGCAGCGAAGGTCCTAAACCACGTCTTTTAGGGGAAAACTCAGGATGTGGTTAATGTTTTCGCTAGAAAGTTCTCTTCACGCTTGATCGGGAAAATAATAATTAAGTTTTGTCATTATGCACCAGAAATGAGAAAGCTGTTGATGATAAAATTTGTCTTGATATGATGCCGGGGAGAAGTTGCCAAAGCATGATAATGTTATAAAAAATTGTTAATGTTATAAAATCTTTTAATATAAAAATTTTCAAAATTACCTCAAATGAATTAATTTTTAAAATAAAATCAAATATCGTAAATTATTTTAAATTTTATAGAATAATTATAATTCAATAACTTACTTTATTAAAAATATGAAAAATACAATCAATATCATAAAAGTAATATTTAAATCTCAAAATCCCAAATAAGCTATTGTGTTTAGTTTATAATTAAGAACTTTCATTATCATGGAAAGCATTTATTAAAATATATATTTCTTAATTGCATATAAGTCAGTATACATATATATATATATATATATATATATATATATGGATATATTTTTATATATATATGTGTGTTATTATAAATTCTAAAAAAAAAATAACGGGAAAAAAAGTAAAAT
>JAPDSC010162474.1:3090-14060 GCA_026290005.1 Latrodectus geometricus | reverse complement strand
TATATATATATATATATATATATATATATATATATATATATATAAAGGTATGATATTTCATTTTAACATACAATTAATGAAATCATTCATGATATATATTCAAAATATATAGTTCTTTTATATACTTAAAACGAACACAAAGTTTTTATATCAAATATAAAAGACCACCAGACTTCTCTTTTAAAATTTCCTTTAAGAATAAGAAACACGATAAAGAAATAAATTGGACGAACTAAGACACTTTCTGAGAAAATATATTCTTTGTCTTATAATTTATTACAAGCCAGGGATTTCTTCTTTCTTTTTAAAAATAAGAGATTTGTTTAAATAGATGAGAATCTAGTTTATTAGAGTCTGAGCTTGGACATAAAAGAAAAATTTGCTATTAAGCTACAAACTTCTACTTTTGTGATTATTTTTGGTTGATTTATTAAAAGTGATTGTGATTTTATTTTAATATATATTAGTTTCTTATCTGTATAATATATAGAAAAAAATTATTTTTAGCTTCTCACAATTGACGTCGTTTTGAAACTATAAAATAAGGGAAAAATTATTTATTTAAAAAATTATTTATTTTAAAAAAATTATTTATTACATTTTTTATAATTAACATTTTCTTTTTATTTATTAATATTTTGATATCCAACCAATCTAGTAACTAAATGGTTAGCAATCTGACCTTTAGTTATTAAAATTGCAGTTGAATTCCGTTATTGAAATTTGTTGTTGCCATAGATTTTCGAGGTAGTCTGGAATCTACTGTAGTACATGAAATTAGTTTTGTGTACAAAATGTGATCTTCATGTGATAATCAAATTAATTTTATCAAGTTATCATAAAAAATTAACAACAATTTTGACTATTAAATTATCGTTTCTTTTGTTACCTCGATTTAATACTATCAACATAATAATTATAAACTTAAAATTATATGCATTGTTTTTATTTATTTTGATATTTATTGATTTCATAGATAATTTGAATTACTTTTTTTCCAATGTTATAACTAAAACAGTGGAATCTTATATTTTATGCTTAACTCAGAATTAACAATTTATCAGACAAGATGCTTAAATTCAACCTCATGTTCATCAAACTATGATTGAAAATACCTACTACTTGGATATGTGCTTTTCTTTCTGGAAAATTCCACCTCATGCAGGAAATAAAGAATATATCATAGGATGGACTCAATCAGCTAAATTTTCTCTAGACTTCTAACCTTCCCTAAAAGAAGTTATCTTTCCTTTTAAGAATATGTGTTTGTTTCAGAAGAAAATCATACTCTTACTTATATTATGACACACCTAATCAATGTTTGGCATTTGGACGGAGACAATGAAGATCTGAAAGGCAATTCATTTGACCGTTTAACTTTCATCCATTTATCAATCGACTATATTTTGCGAATGTAAAACCACTGTAAATAGTGTTTAGCATTAACCTGTGTGGCAAGTGGGTTAAGTACTACTACTTTGGCATAAATGTTCAGTTTGTGAAGCTGCTTTCTAACAGTAATCATTGACACTGTACCCTCTACATGCTGATGGAGCTCTGCAGTCTATTTTGATGCAATTGTTTAATTTTCAGACTCTACAATCCGTTTTTATATGTGTCGATCTCTTTCAATGAGCTTCTCTTTCCTTCCACTATTTAACTTTGACGAGTTTGTCTTGTGCTCTGCGTAGGTTATCATGACTTTAGACACTGTACCCTTGGAAATGTCTAAAAATTTAAAGGTTTGGGTCACACAGTTGCTCCAGCAAGACGAGATAAGACAATTTGGCCTATTAAAAAATATGAGAGACCTATCATACTAGACGTTTGAAAAAAGACTTACGGAATTCACTAAAGCTACCATAAACTTAAATATATATCAATTTTTATTTATAAAAATTCTGGTAACAATTTTTATATTTAATGTTTACGAAGAAATTTCAAAACTGACACTTTCATTCATAGATATTTTCATTTTTTTGATAACTACCTGTATTTATAAATGTTTCGATGCATATTTGTGGGGTATATGAAATAGTGATTCTCGACAGATTAGTTACTGGGGTGATGATATTTACACAAGCTGTTTTACTCATACATACACATATCTTATCACATATTTATACCATATATGTATTTTTAAATGTCTTTTTCTAATGTTGTTTGACATTATCGTCTTAATACCTTTTAGTATTTCTTAAAGTTAAATTCTATAAAAAAAAAGCTTAACCATAATATTTTCCTTTTTTTTGCATAATTCAATAAATTGCTATTATAGTTTATTTGTATCAATATTAAATTTTATTAATTTTAGATTTTTACATCAGTAATAAGATTGTTCAAGTGTGACGGGCAAAACTTTTTGCATATTGCTGAAAATATTTTAATGTACTGCAGTTAAATTTTATTTCACTATTACTGATACCTTCAAAGAAAATTGGATTACCAAGATATACTTATATGTACAGTGTTTTATGATATTAGCTATATAAGTTTAAAATATATATAGTAGAGTCGATCTGGTAGTCAAATGGTTAGCACTCTGTTTTACTAAAAATCACATCAAGAGTGTTCAATTATTGAGTGTGATAAAAGAGTTCATATTATTCTCTATAGAATCCTGTATATACATTATCCACTGAAAGTATATAAGTATATATAGATCGGTTTCTCTGAAAATATTCATGAATTATAATACTCATTTTTATTATATCGCTTATGAGTTTATTTATATTTCAAGCTAGACAGAGTATCGAAAGAATATTGTGGTCATATAGCATTTTAGTTGGCATTTATACTAAAAGAACTACATTTTGTTTGTCGTGTGATAATGAAATAGAATTGTTCGTGAAAATATTTAATGTAGAGTTATTTAACTAGCACTAAAATATTATTTTTGATTTTTTTGTGCATATAGAATGCGGAAAAAAAATCGCTTACTTTTCATTGATGTCTAATTTTAATTAAAGCTATGAATGTGGAAACATTTACTTCTGATTTTGATTTGAGGACAATATTTAAATATTTTTCATTTTTGATTAAACTTTTTGAATATCTCATTCTACCCTGTTTCTTCGAATTCTTGATAATATTACAGAAAAAAAATCTATATAAACTGAATAATTTACGTAATTGATTTGGCACAGCATTTTAGTTTTTCCATGAATTTGTTGATTTTGCTCACTAAAAAAATTGATGAACAATTCACGTTCTTAATAGACAATGCATTTAATAATTTATTCTTATATAGTTTTATATGTTTTACTGCGTTACTAAACCCATTATAATCACATTGTTTCCTTGACATTTAGTTATTGTGTAATCGTCACAACAAAATAATAAATTCCATTTGTAATTGAATTGAAAAATCATAGATTCCATAAATAATTGTTCCATTTTAGATTCCGTTTGTATGTAATGTTAAATTTGTGTAACTGTGTTAATAATTTGTTTGTATTACTGTAATGTTAATAGTGTCTGTTTTTAAATGCTACGTGCAATATAATAATAAAATGATTCATGTATAATCCTTACTCATACGAACAAAGATTTCACTATTGAAATTTTATTAAGAATGCTAAAAATAAAGAATTCTTCGTGTTATGCTTATATAAGGAATGGTAAAAAATAGTTTTTGCATTTATATGGAATATTTTTTCAGGGATAATTATTTTGCCCTATTCTTTTAAAGTTTTAAATTTATATCATTTATATTTTTTTGCATAACACTTTAGAAACATATTTTCCCCAAAAAGTACTTTTTGGCAGAACAATATCATCCAATTTCTCAAAAAATTCCTTCAAAACCTAACACTTTCCCGTTTTCTAGAAGCATTTAATAATGAAACTTGTTTTCGTTATTTCCTAAGATATCACTATACAGAACTTTGAAAATATATATATGAAGACAGGTGTAAAGGGTTTTCTGTTTAAGGAAGACTACTGGTTCTTTCTGATCTTCGTATATAAGTTTCAGTTTTTTATTTATTTCATTCTATCTTTTTCAAAGTTTGGAGATGTTATTTCTTATCTGTTTGCTCTTTTTTTAATGCTTTTTCATCACCTTTTCCCCTTAGTTGGTCATTTTTATCCTTTGATCATATTTTTCTTTTTCCCCGAGATTGCTTTAAAGGGTATTAATTTTTTATTAAGACAAGTGATAATCTTACCTTCTTTTTTACTTGTTGAAAAGAAAAAAATGTATGTCTTTTGTTTCTTTTTTGTAAAATTATAGTTTTTAATGCTTCTATAAGACACTAAATGTCATAAAAATACTTAAATAAGAAAAATATTATTTTTAAACTTTTCATTTAATAAAATTTAAATCTACCATAGATGTCAACGTATTTGCAGTTTTCTTACCCAATATAAGACTTGATATTTTTCTTATATTAAAATAGCATGATTCCATTAAATTCCAATAAATCTAAGACTTTCAATTTTGTTCTGAGTTTCAGTTCTGACAAAATAAAAAAAATGTTAGAAGAATAAAAACAAAACGTTTGTATAGTTACATTTAAATACCTGAGTTTTATCGAAAAAAATCTAAGATTATAAGAAATAAACTTTACATCTCTTTAAAGCAAACCATTTTGACATATTTAATCCACGATTCATAAATAAAGTAAAATATGTAATATAGATTATAAATTATGTTTCAGAAATTCTTACAATTTCAATGAGAAAAACTCACTATTTGCGTGATAAAAATATTGTAATTGGTAATTTATTATATTATATATATATATTTATAATAAACTAAAACTAATAGAGACAAGACTTAGGAAGAAGAGAAATATTTTTAAATAAACAATGTTTTGCAGATGAAATCGTATAGATTATAAGTTATAAGATATCCCTAAAATGAGTACTTGAGCCTTGAAAATAAAAATTTCAGGATCATTAATGTTAAAGAGTTTTTATTTCTACAGTTATTAATATATAAAAATAATACAAGAATTAAATTCCATAAAATTTTAAATAATAATGTGCAATATTTTAGAATATTGTTAGAAGTTCCTAAATTTTAAAAAATAGATTATCTAATAAAGCATATATAAACATAATAAATATTTTTGGTTATGAATCATTTCTATACTATAGCAAACGCGTAAATAAATTTATAACTATTAGGGAATCTAAAAATCTATGTTTGTAACAATAATAAAGTTGTTTGGGTAAAAGCAATTAAAAAATATACTAGAGTTCTTGTTTTATGATAAAAGTAATCAAACTATATGTGATTAAAATATTTAAACTTGTGCACTTCTAAATTTTATTAAGTTTGGTTGCTAGAAAACTAATCAATAAGACATTATGTTTACATTTATTTAATTTTTAGACCTAGTTTGAAACTAATATGATTTGATGGGAATTATTTTAAATCTACATAAATTGTAGAACTTTGTAAATTTCGTCTATTATATTTTTGGAATGAAATAAATTATGTTACATCATCCTTTTAAGACGTAATGATAAAATGGGTATAGAATAAATAAATAAAATATAGATCATTAATAATTAAATTATTGATGGGCAGCCAAAATATATTTCTTTTGCCTTATATAAAAGGTTACAGAATAATATGATTTCAATTAAAAAATTAATTTTCTTTCAATGTGCATTTTAATGCACATTATAAAATAAATAAAAATTCTTCTTTATTTTATAAAGATTCTAAATAAATAGCATAAAAATGTACATGGAAAGGAAAAATAAGGACACGAATCTAACGACTTTAAGTATTGCAGTTCATTCGATGTTTATACAAATAAAACTGTCTTATTATACAAAAAGTGAGAAACGTATTATTTTTCGGCCTTTTTAGATGAGGTAGAATAAATACATCAACGAAAGAAATAAGATTTTTAAATTGCATAAAATTTAAATGAACTTTTAATTGTATATTTTTTAAAATATGCGTGTTTTTTATTTTAGCTAAAAATTTCTTTTCATTTATTATTTGCCATTTCATTCAAATTATAATTCACGTATGTAAATTAGTAAAGCTTAATTGCAGCTCAAATATTCATTTTCTGAAAATTTTCATTAAGTCATAATGTATTTAAAAGAGCATTTGATACCGTATTTTTTTCATATTTAAAAATCAGACAAAACTTTTAATAGATATCGTGTTTTTAAAAATATTTTAAACTTAATAGATCCTTTGCCATAATATCCCTCTAGAGGTATAAACAGTAACTACAGCTCCAAGCGAGTCTCTGTAAGTGCTCTTTAATTTCCCTTTTTATCCATTAAAACTATTCCATGGTTTTTCCTGAAGAAAGAGAAAATTATTACAATCTAAGTAAGAAATGAAGAACTAATTTAACCACTTGTAAACTCTATTTCTTGAAAACGTATTTCACGATGTGTCTTTTTTCCCCCAAGTAATACACTTCAAATACTTTTAGCCGATCTTCAATGCCGTATCGATATAACCGACCTGAAGTGGATTTCTAATATCGATTAAGACCAGAGTGTCGGGTACATTACCCCTGTCTTAATTACACTCTACTCCTGAATACCCCAAAGACCGTTTAAGTCTGTCTGCAATTACATTCTGAGAACCATTATGGGTAAACGAAAACTCCCTCTACTTCAGGTTCCTTTTCTTTTATCTCTCCAAAGATTTCTTGGATTTTAAAAGATCTCTCTATCCCCCATGTTTAATGGAGGTTTTTTGTCATACGTTAATAGGCGTGCTTAATCAAATGTGCAATTGAAACGAGTATTTCACTTCATTTTTGCTTTTTTTTCTCATCCTCTATAAGATAAAACAGTTTTTAATTAAGGAAAACTTTTCCCTCTAGACGCACGTGATAGGATATCTGAGAACATAACCTAGATTACTAGTCCCACTTTTTTTTTAAAAAAATGTAGAGGACGATGTCTCTAAATATGGACGTCATTAAGTAATGAATTCAAATTGTCATAGGGAGAAGAGGAAAAGCTCATTAGCAGCAATTTTTGAAATTATTTTGAGAACGAAATTAGCATTTATGAAATTTGCTTTCTATTTGAAGAAAATGGGGGATAATAATTTAAACAAAGGACCACATTCATTTCTGAGTATCATATTTGGATAATTTGTCTGGCGAATACTAATTCCAAGAAATATTTCTCTAGAATTTACTTTATATTGCTTAGTTATTCATAGGAAAATTCCGATGTTCATATAAATAATCGCTTCAAATAGAATTAATCATATATTGATGGTATATTCTTTTTAATACTTGAGAAATTTTATCAATAATTTTAAATAAGTTTTAAATATTATTTTCGTATTTTTTATATGAATAAGTTATTTAAAATGATTTTCAATAAAAAAGTGCTATGATTAATGTATTCCTTAGTTGTTCATTCATTTTGTGCAACACATACAATGAAAATAAGTTACGGTTTCTAACAAATTCCATATATTTTGTGTGACATGCAATATTTGACAACATATATCTTTATCTTAAATTTTATTTCTATAATTTGCATGATTTATAGTTCATGTTAATTTGCAATTTTTAAGAACATTTAATGTTTGAAAATTTTCCTTTTTCAAATTTTTTAAAAGGAAATTTTAAAGAATTTGTAACTTCTTTGAAACCACTTATTACATAATTCAATAGAATGCATGATATATATTTTAAGAGGTAAAATATATTTTACACATAAATTATAACATATTATAGTAAATAAGAAAATAAATCCTACTATTTTTAATTTTTTAAACAATTAATTGTCACTTCAAACGCTCTAAAATACCATAATTTGCTTACAGCATACAAATTTAACTTTCTTTTTTTTTAATTTTGCTTATGAAAAGTATGTATTGTTTAGTGGTTTTGAGTAACTACGATAAATATGTTTGTCTAATCACCTATTTTTATTAGTTTGAAGAAGAATGAAACTAAATAAAATTTTTGTCAGTTAAATATCAGATTTTAGAGGGTCAGATTAATGCATATAATTATTTAGTAATGTTCTACATCGGTGGTAAGGCATATTTGGTGTTAGCCTAAAATGTTGATCCAACATTTTCGGTAAGAACAATGCAATACAAATAGACAAAAATACAAGCAACAATTAATTACAACAATACTATGCAAAAATAAAATATGACAGTTATAAAAAAGTAAGTCGGTAAACTCATTTTGATTATGTGAAAAAGCCTGCAATGTTTTCTTGTTTTATTTGTAATTGATACTACAATTTAGAGGTTTTATCGCTTGCTTTGGATGCAAATGTAACAACGCTAATTTTTCAATCAAGAGAAATCTCTCTCTCTCTCTCAACACATTAATATATTTTATTATATCCTAAATTATCAATCTAACCATATTTTTTCATTTCACAAATAAAAATAGTTATGAATGATGCCATCTTTAAAAACAAAAGACAGACAATAAAGTTCCCATTTTTATTTCATATACTTTTCAATCTGCTTTATTGAAATGCATAAATGTAACAAATTATTATTGTATTTATACATTTTTTATCTCCTTAATATCCCCTAATGAACAATGCAAAATGAATTTAACTTTTAGAAAAACATTTAGATGATTAATAGCGCATTTTTAATGAATTTGCATAAATTTACTTGAAATTCAAAAACCTTTTCTGGAAAAAAAATACAATACTTTTTATACATATTTATTCATTATAATTATATAGAATATTTATGAATTAAATGAATCATATTTAAGTATATTTAAAATAATACATATATGAATACTTTTTAAAAATAAGCTGCAATTAGCAGGACTTCGCTTAAAATATTTCACAGTAAATTGACTAAAATAACACGCTGTAACTTTTTTAGTACTCACAAGAATATTTCTGGCGCGCAGCTTGTCCTTACTTGGATCTTGCGCCATTAAAACCAACCAACCAAGAATATTTCTGCTTTAAATTTCAGATACAATTAAAATTTTAAGATGTTATTATTGTCACTTAATTATGAGATTCTGGAATTTTTTTAGACTAAAGAGCAAACTAAAACATTAAGTGACTTTATTAGTAATGTGTAGTAATCTAGTAATAATTAATATGCAGCAGTTTATCACATATGGTTACATATATTTAAGATTATATTTATGTTTATTTTCTATATTTTTGTAAAAAAAGTGTTAAATAAGAAGCACTCTTTAGAGAAGTTTTTTAAACACATTTTTTTTCTGTGAGTGAAGTATTTGTGCAACTTGTATTGGGTAGTTCGGAAACTAATTTTGTTTAATATGAAAATAATGTAACGTATTGAAAGTAAATATTTTATTGAGTTGTATATTGTCAATTCTAGTACAATACCTTTTACAATCTCTTTGGTCGTAGCAGGATTTCATACCCATGAAATTATTGATTTTCACTAGCCAAAAAACTGTTTCAAGTGGTAAAAACAAAATGAATTTCCGAACAACTCAATAATTTAGAAACTAGGCAATTTTAAATAAAATTTTATTAATTTTGATAGGAAATTATAGTTATTATTCAAATTATAATAGTTTCATATGATTGTAATTCATTACAAAACGTTTTTACACACAATCATTTAAAAAAAACTAATAGATTGTACAAAGCAAGAATAAATTCCCTTTCAAGAAAATGTATTTTCCATATTTAAATAAAAAGATAAGAGCTTTAATTTAATTTTAACATTGATTATAAGTCAATACAAGTTACTAGAACAGATTTGTTATATATAAAGGTACATATGAATATTTGCTTTTTAATTATATTCTGACAATTTTATTATAATATTCAAAATAGAACAGATAGAACAATAAGATATTTTTAAAATTATTAGAAAAAATACATATATTAATGGGTTTTATAATTCATGTGTTTTTGGTTTTTAGAATATTGAAGCGCTTTATTAACATAAAAATTTTGCCTTTAGTATTATTATTTCTTATATCTTCCATTCCCAAGACATTAATATTCTATTAAAATTATAGGAAAATCTCATCAATGAAACATTTCCTCTATTGAGTTCATACTATTATTATAAATTTTCGTTACTGAGAGCATTAACTGCTTCACAGAGAATACCATACTGAAAGAGAATGTGATGTTTGAATCTTATGTGGAAAAATTCTATGTAATTAGCTTTCCGTTTCATTTTCTTTTAAATGAAATTATCGATGTAATGAGAGCATTTTCCCTTTTGCAATGATGTAATTAAATGTTCTCATTTGAAAAATCTAAGTTAATATTTGATTCAATGCTTCAGCCTAGTTAAGCTCCCTCTTTTTGGTAAAATCTGATTAGATCTCAAAAGCGAGACATCTCGGCATTTCTCTAATTCAATTACTGGGACATTACTATGGAGTAAATTAAATATCCTCGATTCGTTTGAAATGAACGCTGTTAAATCATAAAAGAAAGTATATAAGTGTGCTACATCAAACTTATTTGAATTCTTTCCGTACAAATTAATGCCTAGGCATTGAATACTTTGTAATGTTTGCTGAAAAATTACACATTCTCATTTTGTTCATTTTTAAAGTCACAGTAGTTTTCAGAACAAATAAATAGCTATTCTTGTAAATGTGTTTTTTTACGTGTGAATGATTTTCTAAAAATATATAGTATGTTTAATGTTTAAACACAATGGATGTCAATATTTATTTTCCCGTTGATGTCTCATTTTCAATGAAAAAACTAGGTTGTATAAAAAGATAATACAATGTGATTTCAACAAAATCTTTTTAATGTAAGAACTCATTCTATACAAAATACATCTATCTCGGTTATGATATGATGAAAAATTTTAGTCTTTATATCTTTTAACACTACACTTTTCTCAAAAATAAAGAAAAATTTGAAAATAAAGATATAATCAATTACATTTCAAAGTTAGGGAAACTTAATGACGATCTACAATATATAATTAGGTGGGAAATAAAAAGACATGGTGTTATAGAAATATTGAAATTAGCTTACATACTTATACATGCCTTATATATATATATATATAT
>JAPDSC010162454.1:33177-72359 GCA_026290005.1 Latrodectus geometricus | reverse complement strand
TTTCATATAGAATTCAATTCCCAACTTTCAAAATTATTTCAGATGATTCCAAATCAAAGAAATTTTTTGAAATGAAAATTATTACAACAATTCTCTTTATTTCTTCATATGTATAAATTCCCAATCTTTAAATTTATTTTAATATGTTTTTAGTGGAAAAAAAAAATCATAAGGTTTACTAATATTAGGTTGGGGAAAAAGAAATCCATTATTTTTACGTGAACTTTTTGTAACTTCTTTCAGATTCACTTTGTAAAAAGGTTTAAAACAGTTTTCATGTAGATTTTTAGGTCTTGTGCGAAGCTACGACTGCTGACATGCTGTCAAGTTTGATAATTTTTTATATTTTATAGACATTCTCGACGATGTTGTATCCATGCGAGGTGCATCTTTAGCATCCAAATACCCCAACGGAATCGACGAAACCGAAATTGTGCGTAACTGGTTGTTACAGTCATACATAGGACGATAAACACCTTTCACAATTTTAGCCACCTGGTTAGCATTTTCGCCATTATAAAAGAAAAACTAAAATGTATCGAATTTTCTGTTTGTTGTCTTCTATTTTTAAAACCTTGTACTCATAACTGAATTAATCAAACAAATAACCGCAAGAGAATATTTTAGTTTCAAATGTCACCTTTCCAATGAGCATAAATTTGAAATTGTTTGATAGATACCTCACGAGATAGCGATCATTACAGACGTCTACCGAAAAAAGTAATGGATTAATTTTTCCCCAATCTAATATATACCTAGTCCTTTATAAAATACGGAAAACTAGAACATAAAACACTAGAATATGAATAATAATGTAACAAATCTAAACACTTATCAATATCTTTACTATTTTTTTAACTAATTGAACATTAACTGTCTACATTCATGTTATAACCACTTTTGTTACTTGTTTATGAGACTTTTTGATGAAATTTTTATACAAATGTAAGAAATATTTTTTTAAAGAGATTTGCGACTGCTTTACATTGAAAATGTGGACAAATTTTATTTTAGTGATTTTTCTCAAGTTAAGGAATTTAATGGCCAAAAAATCATTTGGGTATGATATCTATCAAATTATTTCCCTTACGGCTGGGTGCGTTTTTAATGTAAAAACATTTATCATCAAATACAAAAATGAGTGTTCATTTGATTACTTTAGCTTATACCCTACAAATGGGTATAAACAAAAAGAATACAATGCCAGAATTACCTTTGCTTCAACCTACTCTCCAAAAGAGCTTTTTTTCCCAATCTGACAGGTGCCACGAGCTTCTGCCATACATTAACCTTTAACGAAATCAAAAGAACAGAAGCAAGGCACCGAAGAAAAGAAAAGAATCTGTGTGTATATACATACGTGTGTATTTTTATTTCCACGGTAGCTGCTGCCACAAAAGCTTGTTTAATTGTTGCAGTTGGAAGGCGAGGCGAGTGTCTTGTTTACCTGGTGGAGTGCGAGATGTAAATTGAAGTGCCTGGCGAGGCAGAGATTGTCAGTGATTAGTGCTGACGTCCTGACACTTTAACAGAGCCCACAATCAACGGGTGTCAGCAGAGGCTTTTGTTGCACAGCGGGGTACCCAAAGAAAGCACTTCCACACACCCTGCCCTCCCTTCAACCTAGCTCTATTTTTTATCTCCAAGTCCATTACTCATCTTTCTATTTTATCTCCTCTCTTATGTATAATAACTCCTAATAACCAAAACGATGGATTTTATTTAATTTGTTGCTGGAGCCTGTGATAGCGCATAATCCATTTTAATGTAGACTGGGAAGAGAATCTGGGTGAAAATACTAATGAAATAACCTCGGAATTAATTAGTTTCAGAATTAATTTATGGGATAAATATCACTAAGAAAATTTCTCATGCTGTACTGCATTTAATAATAAACTTATGTTCCGCAACTAACTTAACTTTTTTTAAATTCAAATGAATCATAAGTTTTCTTACATTGGAATAAAATTTTAAAAGCATTGCTTTATCTCATCAATTTTGGAATCAATGCTTAAGAATAAGAAAATAAAACAAAAAGAGACAAAAAGCTTTTAATGAATTTTAATATAAAATTCATTAAAATAGTAATAATTCAAAAAATTAAAAATATACCTTTTAAGATACCACAAATATAATATTTAAAAAATTATGACCAATTTTACAAGACAAAACACATTCAAATGATATAAATACGTAATTAATTTTTTTTTTTTAACTTAAGGAGGTAATTTTAAAGTTTTACCATACATTTTATATTTAGTTTTATTTATGGATATAATCAGTCGTGATAATTTATGAGAGTATTTCAAAATATGAAAAGATGATTATTTTGAAATATTACTAAACTCAACAAAAGTTTCATCCAAGCGAAGAATGTTATAGGACTCAAACTTTTGAAGCTCGAATCTTTATTGTAATTCAAAAAATTTCAAATGTTCAATTTTTAATTTATAACTTATTTTAATTAATTCAAGCTAATATAGAAACTTCAAATTATCTACAAAGGAAACCAATTTTAAATTTCCAAGATTACAAGATTTTGTCGTAAGGTATTTTCACAAACTCGTTTCACAAATTGTTTATAACATGCACACAATTTTGATATTTGTTTCTATATGAATTTGACACAGAAACTAAGTATCAGAACTGTTTTCTAATGGCTCATTGGGTACGGGGAATGAGAAAAACTGTTAGTATTATAAGAATGATTCCTAAATATCTGCCATCCAAGACTACATTGCAATGAAGAATATTATTTCCAAATTATTTTATGATTACCTGGAAATGCATTAATTATTGCAATAAAATATTAATAATATATTTTATATATATGGTAATTTATTATACCTGTATTTCATATTATAATTAAAATTCAAACAAACTTTTCTAACTTATATTTTTTTTCATTTATCAGATATAAATTTCCAATAGTTAAATTAATAGCTAATTAATATAAATTATTGTTAACTAATAATAATTAAAATTGTATACATTCATGTTATACACATTGTAAGCGTCTTTGTATCCTGTTTTACAAACTTACAAATTCAACCAAACAGTTTAAAAGTTCGGTGACATCCCTTTTAAACTAGCAATTATTATTATTATTTTCTTTTAGAAGACGGGAAGAAAATAAGCAAACAAAATAATGAATAAGCACAAATCACCATTACTCTCAATATTCCACGGTGTAATATCAGTTTTCTTTCTCTGGAGCATGCGCAATAGCCATGAGATAATCTATCTCTAATGACTTTATTGGCAAGCAAACGATTTAACGCCACAAAAACCGTGATAATTCGAAATTAGGCATTCTGTGAGAACCACAACATGGAAAAAAAAAGTCGTGTGAGCTTCTAATATGTCGACACACTGGTGGAAAATCGTGATTTTCTTTTCGCGCCATGCACTACGCGTGGGCGATCAATTAAGCTTTATACGATTAATATCCTATTATTAAAAAAAACGAGGCCAATTCGTGAGCCAAGGTCACCCGATTGATGAGGCAGTGGCCTTAGGGTTGCATGGCTGGCACTAAGTAATTTGCATGATCTGTGCGAATAAAAAAAAGAAATTCTTACACTCGAAAGTCTTTACGAACACGAATTTGTTTTAATGATATGAATTTTATTAAATTAGATCATCAAACAATTAGGAATTATTTGAAAATTTTTGGTTGACGCCCAGTAAATGGATTTAAATACCAAATGAGCTTCTTAATTATACCTGGAGATATCTTTTCCTTTTATTAATTTAAATTAGTTTTAATCGTATAAGAAATCCATTCATACTTTATTTTTACTGATACACTAGAAATATTTTCAAATAAATGTTTGATCATACATAAAATCAAAAGCATAGTTACGTATTTTGTTTATAATTATATATAATCGAACAGAATTAATATAATTACAGATCATGTAAATTTAAAAAATGGCATATTACCTAGTTTAAAAATTAATTTAGATAATTTTATACCTTCAGGAGTTATTCAGTATTAATTAATTATAAAATATATTACATTCATGTTATTACATTAATTTCTCAAAAGTAATCCCAAATGATTTATAGGTAAAAAAGGGATAATCTTAATTTTTTAAATCTTTTTTTTAGAAATTTAGTGATTAAATCATCTAAAATTTATTTAAAATAATATTAGGTATTTTGAAATTATGTTAATAAAATTATTCGATAAATTCAAATTAACTAATCATAAAATTTTATATTCGAAAATAAATTTTTATTAATATTTAAATTTAGTTTAATTTCAAACATAGTTATTTACTTAATATTTCAAGAGATATAAAACTTGAAAGTTCTTTACTTTCAGCATCACATGCTCGTCGTCTTATTTGTTAACTGGTTAGCAATATATTATTTGTATTTTGCATATTGCTTTTCTCTTTTTATATTCATATAAGCAAATAAAACAATTACAAACTGGTTGCCAATTTATATATTTGTATATTGAAATATTTTTTTAATAAATTTGTCCGCTTTAGCAAGAATTTTGGCTGAATTTAAAAAAATGGCTGTATTTGTAAAAAGGCAAATCTTTCATTTGCTGCATATAACAAAATAGTTTATGATAGCATTCAGTTATTTGTCTGACTGATATGGTGATATCTGTGGTAAAAGTTTACAAATGGGTATCCTTTGAATTTTGGCGATTTCTTTGAAGCCAAGATGTGCAAAATGATGGTTGACGTTACACAAAAGCTAAATTATGATAAATTTAGATGTTTTTTTCACAATTTTTATCATAAATACAAATGATTTTACTTAATCACATTTTTCGATAACTGAAGTAAATTAATTAACGACTAACTTAATGTAGCTAAATAAAATATTTTCATATTTTAAATAAAATAAAAGCTTTATAATTTACCGGGGTTACTAGAAATCAAATTCTATCGCCGATATTTAAATTTTTTTACTAAACCAAGGGATAGGCATTTTTACAGTGAACCCGGTATCAATATATAAATAACAATACTCCTCAATGTAATAATTTTTAGAATTCAGCAAATTTATCGCATTGCATGTGTATTCCAATATACTTCTTAAAATATTTTTTAAAAAATTTTTTCGTGAATTTTGAAAGCATTGTCCTGTGCTAATCTTTAAATATATTTGTAAGAGTAACTATTTATTGTTACAAAATTTTGCAAAATCTTAGAATTTTACAAATTTAACACCAGCATTGATTTTTAAACAGTCTACGCGAAGCAAAATGGTTTTAAGAAAAATTTTAATTTCAGAAAGTTTCTAGTTTTAAGTAAATTTGCAACAATGTCTACTTAAGTTCAATAATGTCCAGAGTTTTACCTTATTACACTTATTTCCACAAGTTCTTTCCAAAGAATATTTCAGAAAAAGTGATAAAAAAAATCTAAGCAAACATATTTTAGAAAAAATTTAATTAAAACAATTTTTTTTGTATAAGTGAAATACTTTGTTATTGATGATGATGTCATGTCCATGTAGTAAGTGAGAAGTCCTAAATGTCCCCGAAGATTTCGAAGACAGCCTTTGCGACTTTGTTATTATATATTAGGAATGTGAATCATATATGTATTGAAATGATTAATACAAATAAAAATAACTTATGAATAGTCTAAATAATCATTAAAAGTGGTATGAATAAATAACATTTTCATAGCAATTATGAGAGTTGGAAATTTGTTTTCCAGTCTTTTCAATTACGCTTTTAAATTAGCATATTTTGGTGTTTGAAAAATCACTTTTAATTATACTATAGAAATAATTGTGCACATTCAATTATTTTCAGTTAATTAAAAAAAGCGAGAATATATTTGAACAAAGAATACGGTGAATGCCAGATTCTTAGAAACATATGGCGTCTAGAATAATTTGAATTTGCAATCAAGAAATACATTTAAATGCCTAAAAAAAGAAAGAGTGAGAAAGATATAAAATGACTCTATGATTTTTTTTAGTATTCTTTACATAATTACAATTACTCATTCAAATATCAGAAAACCACTTCCGAATCTTTACTGACTTTCATCGATGAATTAGTTGCAACCAAGTACATTTACTTCAAAGCTTAATGAATCGTGCTTGATAAATGGGTTCATTTATTCATTTCATGTCACAAATATTTTTGGCGAGGAAACTACTGGTTTCCTTCCTCTGCTGTCCATCACCGATGCGACATACGCCAACCTAAATGAATCATTTTTGTGGAACCCTCAATTATTTTGGGCGGACACTCACCCTTCTAATGACTGCACCATTTTTAATTGGTTCTAACTGTCTAGGTGATTTTTAGACTTCCCAAAAGACAGAAATTTCGGAGTCTCAATTTTTTTTAATACTATTCATGTTGCTGAAATCAATAGTCTCAAAAACTAACCTAACTATCTTTAGGTTTGAAAGTTTATTTTTACAGAGCTTAACTATTTTAAATGAAAAAAATATTTCTATTGCGAAAAAAAAAAAAAAAACGGTTAAGTGATACCTAGTATACAAGATGCATTCTGTAAAAATTGAAAGTTATTTTTCATACAGAGGAAACATCACGAAATTAAAAAAAAAAGTACAGATAATTTTTTTCAAATGGTTAACTGAATGTTGTTTTTCAAAGTTTTCTATTTTCCTAGTTTCGTGCTTACAGTTTTCAAGACCTATTTTTATTTATCCATGAAATATAGCGGTGAGTGAATCAGAGTTATAAAATGGAATGCGCAGTGCAATAAAACATTACTATCTTTGCACAAAAAACTACAGAAACAGTTTCATTTAAGAAATGACGGCTCGTAGTGGCCTGTGGTAGGACACTTCTCTTCAGAGAGAAAGGTCTTAGATTCGATCCCAAACACTGTTGAAAAATGGGAGATGGATGTTGCGCTTCTGCTTTCTGCTTTCACGACTTTCGATATGTGTGCTTGGTACGTGAATATAGTTCATTAACTATGAAAAGTTCTTCCAAAAAGCAGTTTGTGCAGAACATATTAAAAATGCCTATCAACGGCCTTCGATGAATTATGCTGTTATTAACAACATAATAACATGCGAACATAATCGTGATATATTTTCTGATCTCAATTTCTAAATTTTATAATTTTTTCTGAAAAGGAATATATTTATGCTTCAAGTAAATCTAGTTACTGAATGCATCATTTCATTTTTTTATCATTAGCTTTTTTAGTTCCTTATAATTTTGAAAGCTAATCATAAATTAATGAGTATCAACCACTTTTGAGCATGTTTTTTTTATTTATTTTGATTAATTTGTACCATGTCTTACCTGAATGACATGAAGAGATTTAAATATTCCATAAAATACAAGAAAAAATGTGTATTTCGAACAACGAAAGCACTTTAGACCACTATTTAAGTGAACAAAATTACACCCTGAAATTAAGTTGTCGATAAGAGGCGTTGTCGCAAAAATTTTTACTCAGTTTCTCAGGATTGTAAAAATAATATAAAATTTTTTATGAGGACCAGACAGACAGTTTAGAGGGTTCTTCAAGGTTAAATCGCCTCTCCGCAAGAGACAAGAATCTCGCGAGACGTTGGCTATGCTAATGGCGACCTGCACACCCCGGCGATTGAGACTTTTAAACGGCCGAGCACAATGGATAATTAAAGGCGGGATTGTTGTTTAAATAGATCATTTGGTGATTGCGTGAGATCTGTAGAGGGGTCCGGACACTTCCCACCCCTTGCCCGATCATTGTTCGCCTCCGAATGAACAAAAACCGAATTCGCGTGCGACCAAAAAAGCAGGCAGGACTTCACCCGATTTTGTTGGTGATAAAAAGATTATGACTGATAATGTTTTCCCAAAAGCCAAAGCTGGCTTAAGTTTGTCGATGTTCTTTTTCCTATTTTGTTTGTTCCTCCTTCTCTTTGGTATTGCCGATTTTCGGTTCTGGTTAATTGCTCCGCGCGTGCTCGCGATGCGGTCCAGGTAATCCGGGAAGTTCAGGATTCCGTGCCCAGAACAAAAGAGTGCTCCGCGGGCACCATATAAATTAGCAGGTTTGTGGTAGGATTGAGAGGATAATGGTGTTTGCTCTGCAGGTATAAATCGCCGCGTGAAGAAAAATTAATCGTTCTTATTCACGAGAGAATTAATTAGTCACACAGGAATACTTAATGCGTGACTTCGTTTGACAAATGAGAGCAGTCTGACAAGTGGTTTCTGCATTTTACTAGTCACAATAAATCAATGATTACCAAACTATTGATCACCAACTACTGATAGCTCTCAAGGACATTTTGGCATATTTCACAAGAACAGTTTGACTAGTGACTTCTGAATTTCACTCGTTAAACTGGATAGGTGATGGCCAAATAAAT
Organism: Latrodectus geometricus; assembly: GCA_026290005.1. Lineage (NCBI taxonomy): Eukaryota > Metazoa > Arthropoda > Arachnida > Araneae > Theridiidae > Latrodectus > Latrodectus geometricus. The sequence continues at coordinate 64,025 of JAPDSC010162454.1, read as the reverse complement.
GATCAAGAGCTATTAGTCTCTCTAAAAGACATCTTAACGTCCCTGTTGGTTAATATTGATTCCTGAACTAAACTGACGACAAATACTTGCTATGACGCAAGTACTGGTCATCAGTTTCATTCTGATTTTCAAGAGGATCACGCTGCAATGGAGTTGGAGCAGCTTGGTTTTCAAAAGGATTTATCTATAAAGTAGCATTCTTCGAATTCGAAAAATATATGACCTCTTGTTCTAAAAAGAAAAAAAAAAAAAAAACGAATTTTGGAACGGATTTTTCTCAAAATAAAGGCAATTTTCATCTCCACATATCTGTGTGAGATTTTGTTTTTTCCAGAGACATTTTTAAAAATAGGTGCAGAAACAAGCTCACTGATAAATGCTGAGACTACAGTATTCGAATAACAATGATTATCTACTCTCTCAACATTAAAAAATTATTGGTGACAATAAAAAAATTATATTCTTTTCCCTAAATTCAGTAAGTCTAATTAAAGACACACTTTTATGTCTTTTTCTTAATTAAAAATGATTTAATATTTGCTAGAAATGGAAGCAATGAACAAGTGCAAGATTTTTTTAAAAAAAATGTTATGAATTCTTTTGATTGGTAAGTCACATAGAATTTAAACATAGCATAGCAGATCAGAGACATAAATTTAGCAATCATATAAATAAAGCATAAATATAAATAATTCTCAAACACAATATCGTTCAAAAATTAGAATCGTAAAGAAGGTGCTATTTCACATACTTTTGATGATTTTAAGTTATGGATAACATAGTATTAGAAAGCCAATGCATTCCGTGTTGGTTTTCAACAGGACTTTTCCCAGATTTTTGGACACATTCATTTAAAAAAAACAAGGAAGCAAGATTGATACTTTGAAAAATCTGGGCATTGATGCCCATGGAATTACAAGAAAACACACAGCATCTGTTTCCTTAGTTTTTCAACAGTTCTTTTTCCCTGAAGTACTCATTAAACAAAACTAGTATACAAAACTAGCAAAATAGAAGAACATTTTAAATGCATAAACCATTTCCAATCTGTCTATGGGAGTTATTTTGTTTAACTATTCAATTGGTGCAATTTGTTTAATTATGAATATTATAAAAATATAAGTTTATTGTCAACAACATAAACATAATTAATTGATATTCTTCGACTGTTAATTTTAAAAGAATGACTTGATAGATTAAAACTGTACTTGATAATCGCCCTTCCCAACTTCGTTTGCTGAAGTTTTCCTAACTATTTTTACCAATAAATAGAATCGTACAAATGCATCCAAGAATTAACTATTATTTTTGGTTATTTTTTTGCCAAGCAAATTGGCAGAACTTATATCAGAGACAGCAAAAACTTGTTCGAACATTTACGTGATTTATTTACTGTGGTTTTACATCTCTTTCTATAATAGTTTGGATGAAATGATAGATAATTTTAGTAGTTGGCTAGCAATTCGAAATTGTAAAAGCAGTAAGTCTTCAAGCCAAATGTGACACACCACTACAGAATCCTGCTCTGCTTATTTGGTGACCTTCGGAACTTATTCCACACTAATTGCTGTTTTAGATTTGAAAAGACAATGCTATAAATTGCGAAACCAAGGCGGGGGCACACTAATTGCGGACAGGTAATTCGCTTACGACAAGAAGTAATTGATGGTGGATTGTTCTTCTTGCTTGGATATTTGTCTTCGTTGTCTGTCGAGTTTAACTTTTAACTGACACGAGATGGCAAATGGAGAGTTCTTTCAAAATAAGCTATACGCAGAAGCCTTCAACACTTCTCAGAACAATTTAAATCTTTGCAGTAAAAAAAGTACTAACTACACAGTGTACAGATAGTATCACTCAGATTATTCTGAAATTGGCTATTGTAAAAATTAAGGTGATAGATTTTGCTTTTCGTTTCATTTTTTGTTTGCTTTTGTGCAGAATTGTATCTTCGTGATTGACAAAAAGTTGATTAAATTCATTGTAATTTGCTCAGCTATAAAGTGAAACAGAACTGCATGGAATTGTTTTATTTGATTGCTTTTTATGGAAATTCAGCCGTAATCAAAATTTTGAAACTAAAATCACGATTTTTAGTTTTTAATGTAATATATTTTTGTGAAATAAAATAAAATGGAAAACAATTATTGTAAATGAAAAAGTAAAAATAAAGATTGTCAAGTTAAAAAAAAATTGTATTATAAATATATTAATAAGCTTTTTCTCTGATTCATCCATATTTTTTAAAAAATGTCCAAAACTAGTAACCATTAAACTAATTTAAATAAGTCTCAACTCTTTAAATTGCATTTATAGCTATTAGACCATATTGCATTTTATCATTTATATTAATTTATCGTGATTTTACATTTTACCGCTAAAAAAAATTTGTTTATATGTATATATATATAAATTACACTTTTGAATGGGTTCTACAATTCTTTTTAGAGCGAAATCCAAAAAATTATTTCCACTTTAATGAAATTATTTTCTAAAATTGATTTCATTTGTAAATCTATTATATCAAACTATTTATTAATTTAACAAATGAAAGAGTTTCTCTCAGTTATTTTCAATAACAATAAATGAAAATAAGTTCTGTTTTTTCAGGTGACGAAATAATTTTCGGATGAAGAAATTTTATTTTTAAGAAACGATGTCAATTGCAGTAAATAGGAGCTTTATTATTATAAAAGCAATGACAGTATTTTATTTTATCAACATAGAATATTTCGATGAATTGGTATTGAAATTAATCTTTTCCAAACATTATATTCAAAATTTTGTCCAATTATTATGGCAATTCATCATAACAAAGGTCCTACTGATATGTTTTACCAAGAACGCTTTCATAAATAATACATCACTTACATTGTAACCAGTTCATTGCCACAATTAAGAACAATGAACTGGGATTCAAACGAACTGCATAACTATTGCACTAATACTAGCTGATGATTAAATTGCTTTCTTGGCGACCATTCAGAAAAAAGTCCAAGATTTATTATTAAATTATTATTGCCACTTTTAGCAGAAGAGTTCAATTACTGACTTCCAGGAGCCAATCATAGAGGAGCAATCAAGATCGTCTGCGCGAATCGCAAAATAACACTCGAAATCAAAACGAAAAACGAAGTGAAGCGAAACGCATCCAAACTACACTCAAGAACAGAGGTTCTATTTCGAATTCTTTTCTTGTTCTTAATCTGTCCGCCAACCAGAAAACATGGTCTTTCACTCATGGGGGTGCATCTTTACAACCGTCCTAAATGCCTCACATACGAGTACCGAACACAGTGGCGAGATGAGAGAAAAAAATGTCGTAATAAATAAAATGGAATGAAATTCGTACACAAATACAAATTTCAATTACCGCGTTCTTTGGAAAGGAATCTTTTTATTATCTCTCCGTTTTTCATATCACTACCATCCCTATACTCAAGCCTTTCCACGAACCGTAACTAATGATAAAATAATGAGTTTGAAGCAGTTAAATTACCGAAGAAGTTCGGTCTTATGTGGTTATGGAGTTATCGTTTGGTTTTCGTATTCTTTTATTTTTTTCATGTCAACCATTATAAGTCAATCGCTATTATATCTTCTTAATGGCAAATAAACAAAAGGATTGAGAGCGGATGGACTCGTAGGAGTTTTGTTGAGAAATATTTTGAGTTTTCGTTGTTATTACCGAGCATAAATGCATATACACGCCTCGGAGGTTCTGATATTTTGTTCTTTTCCTTAATTAAGAAAATATTTTTTTTTCCTGCATTTTATCCTTGATGAGTAATGCAAACTTTTTTTTTTCATTCGAGATGTTTAGTTAAATTCATGTCAATGTCAAATGAAAACAAAAATAATGCTGTTACCGGTATGAAAATAGTAGTATTATTTTTATAATGGAATTATTACGTTTATTTATACCCATTTCTAAAAAATATATCGGTTATTAATTCAATTTAAATTTCAAAATGAAAATAATACTAAAGCACACAGACAATCATTTCTGATCAATAAATCAATTTATACTTGTAAAATATAAGCAACTTTACTCATTTCTATTCAAAATAAAGTATTCAAATTAAAAATGAGCAAATTATTTCAATGAATACTGAATTATTTGGAGAACGTATTGATGCTAGTAAAATATGCGATTTTATAACGAGAAATTTTCTGCTTTTATGATGTGAATGTTTTGAGAATTGCTATTTTGGAATTTTCCTGGTTTCCTCCTTACAATTCATAAGCATAATACTATATTATGCGTAATTTGCTTGCATTATGATTTATATTGTGTGGTTGGGTAACTAGAAGCTGAACAATCACAACCGCAAATGTCTCATTGGCTATAAGTGATGTGCTTGAAGTTCATAACAGTTTCAAACATCGTATAGGTTGCAAAGAAAACTGCGCGAAATTTCAATGAAAAATGTATCACGTGATTCATCTTATTGTAAGTAATGTTGCTCTTAAACCTCCAAGGAATAATGCTGTAGAAACTACGGAATAGGAATAAATATCGATAGTAAAACTAGCCAATAAATCATAAAAAAATACTAAGAGATAAAAATTATTTCTTAAATCAAGTTTACTATCCAAAATTGACGCAATCAAAAATCAAGATTTCCTGTTGTATTTTTCAATGTGTGTGTGCAAATCTTTTCTGAACATTACACGCAAAATCTGAGAAATATTACTGAAATTTGTAGAAAATTTGACAAAATTGAATGTTTTTTTTTTCAGAGTAAAATGTTTAAGAGAAAGATGATAAATTTGCTTATAATCCTAAGAATTTAATCCAATGGAAAATTTAAAGCTTGATTTCTTTTATTGAAATTGTTAATTTTTAATTGACATGGAATATTACTGTAGTGAAACAATTATGGCATCTTAATAGCATTTAATAATATTCGATTAGTTCAATCTCTGAAATATTGTTTATAATGAATAAATAGCATTTATTACTGTCGAGCATAATCAAAATCTATTTAAATTACACTAATTATGACTGTAAGTACAATGAAATGCTAAAAATAAAAATGTGGGATTGATAACATTGCCAGGAGACAAGATCTTATGCAGAAAATTTTTACTACTTAGGAACTTGTTAATAATAAGAAATAACTAATTAAGAAACATGTATATTCCAACTAATCAATATGGTTTCGCTTTTTAATTTGCTTTTAAGATTTGATAATACTTTAAGATTAATTAACTCCCTCGGGATTGTATTTAAATAAAAATATTTGTTACAGAATATATGAATTCATATATTTTAAAACAAAAATAAGAGACATTCAGCTATCACATTTATATCTCCAACAAAAATTCATAAGCTGCAATCATGAACTTTAATATAATACTTTTAGTCTTTCTAAAAAACATCATTTTACTCTCTTTAATTCAGTAATAACCATTTTAAATAGTATAGACATTTAATAAAATAATTGATTTACAAGTTAAAATTCAAAATGAATGTTTATTTTTTTTTCCTTACACTATTTAAATTTCAGCCTAGAGTTTTAATTGATTAAATCCACGGGAAAAACCTGTGCATTTTTACAACAACATAAACTTTTAGACTTAACTTTTAGTTTTATATCTTACAAAATTTACAATGATTTCAGCAGAAATTTATAGTGATATTAAATGCCCCAATTTCTTCTTGTGCTAATTAAATTTCTTATTTAAGCAACCCATTATTTTAAATAATTTTTTAACAAACAATATATATTATTATATTTTTACTAATAAAAATTCTGATGAATAAATAGCTTTTATGTAATGATAATGCTATGTTTTTTAGAGCAGCAAAAATTCGAAACTTTGTTATATCAAGAGCTGTTATTTAAATCTAATTGAGATTATAAGGTTAAAATCGCTCCCAAAATCTGGCATTGAAGAAAATTAAATACATATTTTTATAAACTCCAAAATGTTATTATTCATTGAAATAAATATATATTTTGAAGAAATATTCTTCATACTTTTTAAATATTCATACTAATAAATGTTAATGAAAAGTATTTACAAAAATAATCTTAATACAAAAATTTGGCGGCACATACAAAAATAATGTGCCGCCAAATATTTTTAAATGGACTAACGTGATAGAATCATACTCTAGCCCGTTTTGTGGTATACTATACCAGTTTTGTGGAAATATGCTCAAGAATGTATGAAAAACATTGAAAACAAATGTTATAGTTATAGGTATGATATTATAAATATATATGTAAATGTTATTAATGTATATAAAATCCCATAAATTTGGGAAGATTTTTTTTAAAAAAATTAAGAAATTAAGTAATTTTATTAGAAAGTAATTAGCTCTTTTAGATTTTTTAATTATTTTTTATCACAAAATTCTCACTAATTCATTATTAATATATATGCTCAATATCAAACAAAGATTGTAAATCCAAAATTCCAGTTTTTTATGATTTTTTTCAATTTTGTCCAATTTTATATACCACTTTGGTTATATTATCATACAACTGTATACATATTTGTAATTTGTTAATGGAATTAAAAGTTAAAATGGAATTTTAATATTAAAACTCCATGATAAGCAATAACTGCAAGTATTTATTCTATATCAAATAGAACAACAAATGTATTAAAAACATTCTATGAATATAATTATATATACTTTATAAATACATAAAACAGAAAATAGAACAAAATTCTAAAAATATTTTCTCTCAATCATTTTAGTCTTATTCATATTAAGTCCATATTATTAATTTGGAAATGAATTAAATGACTGACTTTATGTTTCACATTTTTATAATAACTTTATTTTCTGTGATTACTATATTTATTTTATTATTATTGATTTTACTAATTTATTTTCTTCGTTTTTTTAATAATTATTTTTTACAATGACTTCCCTGAGAAATATTGACAAATTTCACATTAAATAACAGAAATTAAAAGGAAAACAACGAATGAAATTCTTCCTGAATTACTGTTATGCCAGTAAGATTTTCCTATGTGCCATTTTAGCCACGTGCGCCACTAGTTAATTTTCCAATAGAAATTATCTTTCTTTCATTTCTCAATACCATAATGATTATTTATTCATTGTTTCTAACCATAAAGCCATTAAAAGAAGGAAATAAAGGGCTATCATGGTCAATTTTAATTTGATATCAAATGCTATTAAGGCAGTTTAACAAGGAAATTATTAGTTTTATCAAAGTAAAATTTGATCTAAATGTTTTAAAAGAAAGAAATATACAAGATTTGCAAAAAGTTATGCTCTCCAGGAAAAACCTTACATATTAGAAATTATTAAGCAACATTAAAATATAAATGTTATATCACAATATACAATTAATCGTAAAAACCAAATAAGAGAAGTAATAATTGTGTAGAGATAATGTCCTTTACCTTGAATAGAGATTCTAACAAAAGTTTCTTAGGCGGAACCTAAAAGAAAAATATAAAATAAGTAATACATATTATATTTTATTAACGATAATGATTATTATTTAGAGATTAAAAATACTTAAAATAAATTGGCGTGAAAAAAATGAATATGTAATGTATATCATCGGTCGTAATAATTCTCCTTACTAGATCTAGGACTACTAGTTAGTTACTCTTACTAGATAGGGATAAAAATAAACCGATAAATTTGTATGCAAGTTCATGCGAGTTTTTCTTAAAATAAAAATGTTAAACCTTACTGAAAATGAAATTAAAGACTATGAAAGGTTGTCTATATTAATTTCATGCCTGTAGTTGATCAAAGTATTCAGTATTATTGTAATTCTACAAAAAGTTTAAAAAAAAAAAGCATTATTCTAATAAATAGAAAAATTAAGATGCAGGACATTGAAAAATTGAGAGTTATGCGTATAGTTCAAATCTTTGTGTGAAAGGCGTTATTTAAATTTCAACCATATAAATTACGATTTAAGATTAAAAAAGTTAAAATCCATAAATTTAGATTAATCTTTGAGTTTTAAAATTCTTTTATGAATACTGCTATAAATTTAATAAAAAAAATATATACCCATCATTCAATATAAATGTGCTTAAAACATTAATTTACTTTTGAAAAATAAAGCCTTTTATTAAATTTTACAGTTGCGAAGTAATTTATTTTATTGATTCATTAAGCTGTTTTATTCATTAGAGAGAATTGGTATATGTATTGTCGAGTGGAAGAAATTACAAAATTAATGAATGTAATACATTTTGTACTTATTTCTATGGAATAAAAAAATAAAAACATACTACAAGTGAATTTTTAAAATAACGCAAATCAAAATTTTTCAATTTAGATTAATTACTATTGTAAAAATTGCCTAAAACCAGATAGCAAATTCATACCTAATTATCTTTTAATCTTCTTCAAAAATACACTTTTTTCGATTCTGTATTCAAATTTTTGTTTTGTTTTTAAATTTTCCTTCAAATATTAAGTTAAATATTTTCATGATTGACTTCTAAGTTGTTCTCAAATATTCAACTACATAATTTTACATAATTGGGCTTGAAATTAGAAATAATTTAAATAATTAATTAAAACTCTTATTTATTTTGAAATTAATGGAAAAAACATGTTATGAATTAACAGATATAACAGAATTGCAAATAACAAATGGACCTTAATCATTTACGCAATAGAACTATACGAAGGTAAAAAAAAAAAAAAAAAAAAAAAAAAAAAAAAAACACGTGATTTTTGGTGTCAGAATATCGGTTAAAAATTTTGGTAAAACTGTTGGCAATAATTTATTAATTTATGTGAAATAATTTAAGCATTTCATTTGGCTGTTTCATATTTATTAATTTTGATTGCAGTATAAATACAGACATTTATCATGGTAATTATCCATATCAGATACTAGAAGTTTGATAAATTTTTAATTAAGAAACTGTATAGTTAGAATACTTAAACAGAATGAATTTTTATTACACAATCATATCTTTGCTTTATATGCATAATAAGAAATTTGCAAGCGAATTTTAATTGTCAAAATAATCTCTAAATATTTAGACTAAAATTATTGGCAGTGATAATTAATTTACCAAGAATTAGCAAATTTACCAAGAAAAATTTAAGCAATTCCTCCAAATATACACATTTTCCTTTCATTATTAATGTAAGATAAAATAAGAAGTGATGAGGTTGATTTATAAAAGCACACAACTTTTGACTGAGAACTTATATTTGTAACAGATTCAAATTACGCAATCTTCTGCGCTAATAAAAATATACGAGGAAAGGAAAACGCAAACGATTTTTAGCTGTCAGAATAGCGATTAAACATTAAGATTAAGCCCGTTGGCAACGCGAATAATCATTTAAATAATGAGGATTCCTTAAGTTCATGAGCTTCTGGAGGGACTTAAGCTCACGGGAAGAGACAACTCGAATATATTAGGGAATTGTCAAACTTCTTTCGGTCACGCGAACTTGTGGGTTTTGACCTCACGGCGTCTTTTTGTCGCATTTTGGAGACGGTAATGGGTCACTGATGCAAGTGTCTTTCTTCGCCGGTAATTTTTTTAAATCGATTTTTTTGGCGCCGTCTGCCAATAGATATTCGACTTTCAATGATATTTAATTGATTTGAGGATGGGGATTATGAAGGATTAGGCTGAGCAATAGAGAGTAATTCTTTCTCCCTCGTTCTTTTTATTTGTTTTTTTCCTTCGTATGAAATTGTTAAAAGTAGTTGAACAACTTTTGAGAAAAGTGTAATTCTTGCACATGGGAAATTTTCAATCAATTTAATCAATTATCTCTTTCTGATTATTCGAAAGATTTACTGACATTATTCATGAAACTATCGACAAGTCACTCATACGGCATCGAAATATTTTATTAAAACTAAATTTTCCCCAACAAAAATTATAAAAGAACTCAAAAACCGCATTGTAAAAAGAAATTTAATTAACTTTAAATAAAAGTTTATTTGTTGTTGATGTACATCGTCAGCTAAAACAATCCACTTTCATAAAACACATTCGTATCAAGTAATAAGCTCGTTTCATGACACTTTCTTTGTAAATGATTGAGAGCTCTCCTTTCTCTATATTTATGATTATATGCGTGTTTACACCGACGGTTCTATATTGGATAGAAGGCAAGGTGTTAGAGCAGGTTTATGTAAAGAGATTTTTAATTTCTAATAACCAATAAGCAACAATGATTCGATTTAAGAATTGCAAAGAAAAGTTCTCTCATTGATTGAACAGAAAATGTTTTGGAAATTAGAAAAAACTTGTTTGATCAAATGAGACAATACAGCTAATAATAAAAGTTGATGGTAAAGTCCAAGCATGACACAGATCTTGCAAGTGACAGATCCAAGTTTTAAGCAAACATGCGGTGGCCCTATAATAACGTAAGAATGGAATTTAATACTTAATATGGAAAAAAAAATACATGTAACATTTACTTTCAGTAAAGCCGTAAAACATATAAGAAGAAAAAAACGATCTCATAAACATTAAAGTTACAGCAAAATTAAAATATTTCTGTCTATTGAATGTATTTTTTGAAATTCGGCATTCTTCTCTCTTTTATAATTTATAAATTTATAAAATACTTAAAAAATCAACTACATTTGCTTTGAAAGTTAGGAGATCATTCTATTACATCGTTGTTTGCAATAATATTTTCATAATATTTAAATAGAATATCTTAGTTATGCTTTTGTTTGATAAAAAAATTTCAAAGAAAAAAAAATCTATTTTATAAGAGATAATATGTAATTATATTACGAAGATGACCCTTAACAATTGTCAAAGACAAATTAGAGAAAAACAATAAGTGTACATTTTTTAAGAAGTTTCAGATTCGAAATCTCAAAAATGAATAATAAAAGGAAATGAGTACTTTATTCTTAATTACTTACCAAGGTTGAACGTAGCTTCTAAAAAAATTATAAAAATTGTTTAATTTAAATGATGTTTATTCTTAAATAAACGTTATTTTAAGTGGAAAAGAAAAGCAGCTGAATATCTCTTTTTTTCGATTAAATTTCTGTGAAAAATCAATTCTTTTATGAATTATCAGGTTTTTTTGTTTGGATAAAATAAACACAGTTATCTGTTTGCATTGTAATGATATGTTTTTTTAATTGATCATTGTTAAATAAAGAAAGAAATATTAAATTATATTACAATAAAAACCAGTATTGATGTACTAACTTAAAAAATATTCACTGTTGTAAAATAAATTCATGCAACATAAATGTTATTATTATATATTTTACAAGGAATTTAAGTCTGATTTTCGTATCATACTTTAATTTCTCTTATGCAATGACATAACTATTTCATGGGAAAAAACTGCCATTTCATCAAAATAAACGTCAGCGCCATCTAGGTTACAAATCAGGTACTAAATTGTACTTTGTTCAAGGACCAAAACTCCAGTAGCAATCTTCCCTATGAAAAAAGTAAAAGGGAAAGGGGAAAAAAATATTCGAAACAAAACAAAGAAGAAGAAAATACAAGAGGGCAAGCAAAAGCTGTAGAAAGGCGCGTTATCAACAAAGCGTGAAATTGAAGATTCTAGAAAAAAAAAGTATATATGGTGTTGATGCCTTTTAAGTGGTGGAATGACACACTGCATCGTAGCCAAGAGGGCATGGGCGTTGAGAAAATGGGAAGAACGAGGGGGAAGGAGGATCCCGAATGTTTGCACCTGTCTATCCAGGAGACCGACGTCTGACTTTTCCACCAGCTCTACCCCGAGAACGCTTGATTATACTAATATAGTTGAAATAGTCTGCCCTCCAATTCACATTATCGTTACTTCCCATCGCTTGCCTTATTTTTTTTCTTCTGATTGTTCTTTGCTCACTATCTAGGCAAACATACTTCATTTCGCTTTCTCAATTTAAAAATATTCAAGAATGAGGGAATGTGTATTATAGCTTGTATACATATATTTGATCGCATACAAAGGTTGTTCTGAAAGAATCCGTACTTCTGATTTGTTAATTTTTATGCAAATCATCTAAGCTTAAAACATTTATTCTTAAATTAATTTCAAACAGAAAATATTATGAAATAGAGAATTATATAAAAGAATAGTCGAAATGTTCTCATTTTTCTTTCATGAAAAGCTTACCAATTTTACACTTATGTCATTGTTTTCAAGATTCTGTAAATCACTTCTTGGTTTAGGTTAGTAATTGTGATTTTCACACACATCGTCTAAGAATAGATTTCATAAACTATCAACGATTTGGAAAATCAAAGATTCCAAAAATAATATAGAAGTTTTCGTGTATATAAGAAAATTAATAATCACAAAAATTTTCATAATTTTTCTTAAAGTATAAAAATAAGTTATAGCCCAAATGTGCGAATTGTGTTCTTGTAAACATATAAATAAAATCTTGCCTTATTAAAAAAATGTGTGTTTTCCGCAAAGTATAAATAGCTATTATTGATACGAGTAGGAATCAAGAACCATTAATTGTTTCTTTATATGAAAACCCTTATCTGTTTCAATACAAAAAGAAAATGATGTGCAATTTTTTTATACTACAATTTTAACTCAAGGATAAAAACTGACTATAAAAATAATCGCCAAAACCGTTATTAAGCTATAAATGACAAAAAAAATCTTGCGATTTTCTTCATGAGTAAAATTGTTTATATTAGAAAAAATAAATTTCAGATTAGAATAAAAAATTAAGCCTTATTAAAAGTTAAGAGATAAAAATAAATACAATATGAATTATTTTATAAAAAAAAATATCTTTTTTTTTATTAAAAAATATTTTATTACTATTTAAGATTACTATGATAATTTATCTAAGATATAGCAGCACTTAAGATTACTATTTATACTTAATTAATTAATAGCAACAATGTTATTCTCAAAATTTCAGTTTATTATTATGCTTAAGATTTTTGCTATTGTATAACAAAATTATATTTAAAATTTCTATTATATCAAAAACAATCTTTTGTAATTTTTCAGGAATTGCTTGACAATTTGACTTGTGAAATCGCTTTATACACAAATACTCTATTACATTAAGATTACTAATACACTTTATTTATTTAAGATATTTAATCAGTACTATATTTAATTAATTTTATTAATGAAATTATACATTTAGTACTTAGTTTATTGTTGCTCATAAGATTTTTTTGCTATTGCATTAGTAAAATTATACTTAATGCTTAGGCTTTTTATTACACTTGAGATTTTTCCTATTGCACTATCAAAACTATAGATAACTATAATATCTGGACAGTTAGGTAATAATATAACCAAAATTTTATGTAATTTATAGTTAAAGTAAATAACAATATCATTGGAGTTTCTAAAATTTCGTACACTAAATCAGAATATATATCCATAAACAATGTACATTCTCAAAGAATACTAATTTCCCATACTTTCCTCTGATGAGTACACATTCTAAATTACCTGATCAGTTAGAATATTTTATGGACTACAAACTGTGAAAGTTCATTTACTAACATAATCATTTCAAAATATAATTTTTAGTTTGATAAGAGTACAAAATTTTATTACAAAATAATAATAAAAAATTAATTTATTAGTAAAAAAATAATTTTTCAAATTCTTTTGATTCACATTCAGCATGGCTTCATAAGTGGATCCCGCTTCTTAATATCCCGGGTTCGAACCCCAAAATTGCTTATAAATGACAAATAGAGTTGTCTTTTGTCAACAATCATATATATTTTCTGCATGCATGTTTGTCCGAGTGGGTAAGTTTATAGTTTTCCACGTTTGTTAGCCATGTGAATTTGGCCCGTTATATATAAACAATTCATTCGGAGATAAGTGGCATCAGTTACAGCTATTCAAAAGCTTTTGCTCTTCTTATATCTGTATTATTAGTCTTAATTTCAATACGTGGTAATATTGAATTATTTTAACCTAACAGATATTCTTGGATAATTTTAAATATTTAGAGTTCTTAATTTACATGAATTAATCCAAAAATGAATAAAAATTTTTTTTTATCTTTATGATTATAAAATATTTTATAACTAATAATTAAGAGCAGACAATTCTTTATTTTAAAAAGGCATTTTTCCTGATGTATAAATGGCTAATCTCTTTTTATTCCAAATTAAAAAATTATATTATAAACTAGAATTTAATTTGAGTTATTAATATAATTTAACGTAGCTCACACATAATTTTAAGAATTAGTCTCAAATCCCATGGAAAATATTATCTTAATTGATTTTTGTGGTAATAGTTTGAAATGGCAGGTAATGGTTTTTAAAGAATTTATTTAAAAGGAATGGAGTTAAAAACTAAACTTTCTCGAATTTTTACTGAATGTCCACAGTTCTCTAAAATTTAGAAAATTTCGATTACTTATATATATATATATATATATATATATATATATATATATATATATATTAATAAAAACCGAAATTAAATGAAAAGTTATAAAAATAAAGTAAATAATTGTCATAAATTGTTAAATATTAATAGGCAAACATGAATATCAATAGATTCATCAGTTTTCTAACCTTTCAAAAATAAATTAATTATGTATATGAAATTAACTTGTAAAGAGACACAAACATTTAAATAACACAATACCTACTTTTTAGCATAAATTTATATAACAATTTTTAAAAAAAATGCACAGTGTTTTTCTGGATGTCATTTTTAAAAATTGGTTTTCTGTTTAAAACTGAAACAAATTACTAATATATTGAAAGATTTTTTCAATTTTTTAACAACTTTTCTTAAAAGAAAATTTTTTAAACATTTAAACATAATGTTTAGGATTGTATTCAACACATCAAAATTAATTAGATCAGAACCTATAATTTAAACCAATACAAGTATCAAATATATATGTACAACTTATAACATATATATGTTGTACATATATATTTGATAAACAACATATACAATATATATAAATATATATATATATATTCTTTAAATTCAGTTGTCTAAATATATTATACGTTTTATATAAAGTTAAAATAATTTAATGAATTTCTGTAAAATTGAATGAGAATTAAAGCAGATCAAAAGATAGATGAAGGGAATAGACAGAGTAAGAAAAATGATAAGATGAATATGCTTAAGGGAAGAGGAAATGAGTAATTAACCGTCAGAAAAAAACTGATGGTAAAATTTTCAATGCAGTTTTTCAAAGCTCCAAGCATTTTCTTCGAATTCAATTGCAAAAATATATTAAGGCCAGATTTAAGTTTTCCTTTACATAGCAGGATGAAATTTTAATTATCAGACCACCTGAAATATTTTGCATTTTCAAATAATTCCTCAGGAAATAAGCAGTTTTACGCCCGCTTTCTTATAAGATAAAAATAATCAAAACTCCTCTTCCGGTTGGAAATTGGTCGGTGGAAAAGAGTAAATGGAGTGATATTGAGCAAAATGGCAATGGTTTTCTAATGGAGCAATTTCTGCATAGCTATTGAATGACAAACGACCGGTCCTTATTTTGCCTCTTCATTTTAACCACCTTGTTCTTCTATATTCAAAGAAAAACGTAATTCAGGAAAGAAATTTTATTTATTTCCTCTTTTTGTAATATTATGAAATAATAAGAGTCGCATAGTAAGAGAAGAATCTGGATTCTTGAAATTTTTTCATGTCCTTAAGATGAATATACAAAAATTGTACAATGTAAAAATGTGTATTCTTTTTTAAAATTTTCTGATAAAATTAAAATTTATTCGAGAAATTCACTAATAAACTAATATTTGACCACTGACTGAGTTGTAAAAGGACTGTCAATTCCATCCAAAAAATATGCAGTTCAAGCAAAATTACATTCATATCAATAATACCAAGGAAGTGATTGCAGCCTTTCAAGAACTCCCAGCTCACTAAAGGATTTTTTTTATAAATAATCCCCCTCCCCTTTTAAAACTATTTTAATTAAAATTAGATGTTAAAACAATTGAGTTTAATTCACTCTTTTTTTTTCTTAAATTCATGTATTTAATTCCTTTATTTATTTATTTTTTCAAAACAGTTTTTTTGCAATATTAATTTATGCAAAAAGAGCAATATTTATTGTTTTTACTAAATTTTGAAATCTATCAATAATGCTTTTCTTCCCAAACTAGCTTTAAAAGTGAAAGCTAGAATATTGAGATTTAATTTCTTTCGCTTTTTTTTTCTTTTTTAATATATTTTATTTAATTTCTTAATTATTTAATTTAATTAATTTTTCAACACATTTTTTTCTTACAATATTAGCAATAAAAGCAACATTTATTGTTTTCGATGAATTTTGAAATTTATCCAATGTTTCTTTTCTTAAATTAGATTTATAAAGCCATTTTCAAATTCACACGACGTCATTTAAAAGTTTTCAATACTAAATTTCTTAAATTTTAGCGTGAAAACTTTTCATAACAAATTTAATGGATTTTAATCAACAATGACTAAGATTAAAATTAAAATTAATTTATCCTATTTATAAAAAAAGTCTTAAATGGATTTACATGAATTTTAAATAATCTGTTTTTAATTTAACGACGGAAATAAATACCTCATCAATAATTAAATGGCATAAAATTAAATACTGAAACTTTAAAAGATTTCCTCATATAAAAGTTGCTTCATGCGAAACACTTCCATGAAGTAATAAAGTAAATACGTGTTTATAAGTTTCTATAATATTGTTACGCGGTTATGATTGAGCAATAACTTTAATAAAGTTGATCACAAAACTATGAATTATTTTCTATGATAAATTTAGGTATTTCTTAATAGTTTTTAAAATATTTATAATTATAATATAAAAATTTATGATATGAAATTTTTACTATCAGAAACTTTCATGTTATTAAAATATGTCCTCTGACTTTAATTTTTGTTAAATAAAACTATGCACTTTCATATATTTTTAGCATCACGTAAATTAATATACTTTTAAATTATACGATGCTATTTTTATTACGCATTATTTGTAGTCAATAACGCATTATTAATATTCAATAAATAATTTATTGACAATCAATAATGCGTTTAACTTCATACTTTTAACTAGTCATGGAATTATTTTAGTAAATAGATTTTGTTTTAAATTTTGTATTTTATCAAATGCATTTTGAGATAAATTTTTGCAATCAATTATCGGAAATGTTTGTGAAAAAAATAAAGGATTTTTTCCTTTAATATTAGAAGGATTCTTGTAAATTGGTTAATATTATTCAAATTAATTTTATGTAACTGAATAAAAAATCATTGAGTTAATTAATTTTCAAAAATTATATGCTTACAACGTGTTAATTTATTAATTTTTAAATGTTTTAACGTCATACACTAATTTAAATGATTCCTGTAATTATATTCCTTTAAACTTACATAATTTAAAAAAGGAAGTATAAGAAATAATAAATTAGTAATTAAAATTTATAATTATAAAAACATGTAAAAAAAAAAATTATAGATGCAAAAAAAAATATATTAGTAGATAAAGAATCTGAATTCTAGAGAGAAAATACTATTAATTTAGCAAAAAAAAATTATAAATATATTTGATTATTTCCTAATTTACACGATTTCTTAAATGATGCAAATAATTGTTCCTTAAATATATGCCTTACTTAAAGACTTCGGTTTTCGATGATCATTTCCTTTTGGATATTTGTAGTGATAAATTCGACGTATTTTCTAATTTTAGACAAATTAAAAATGATGACAGCGTGAAATCACTAAGGCAAATTATTTTCCAGTTCAGGTGAAATAAGAAAATTTATCAAGTCACACATCAAATTGTCAAAGTTTACATTTACGGATGATAAAGAAAATCAAAAATTTATTTTTTCTTCTTTAGAATAAAAAAATATCTCTTTAAATAAGAACCATTTATAATACATAACATATAAAATTGATTTTCAAGATGCATTCTATTGATTGAGTCTCTATTATTAGTTTTTATCCACAAGGAGTTAATGAATCAGAATATTTAATACTAAAGTGAACTTCGAAATACTACGAGCATCCATATTCGTGGTGGGAATCGAACCCACTAACTATTGAACCAAAGACAATAACACTAACCATTCAATTGCAGCTTGGCTCAAATAAGCCTCATGAAAACAGAATAGCAGAAAAAAAATATTTTTTTCTTCCCCAAATTCTAATTTGTATTAAAAATAAGATGAGTTTTCTGTATAACTTCAAACTAGAAATTAAACTTGAAATTTTGCCACATTTAAAAAAGATAATTTTAAAAAGAATGCAGAAATAAAATGTAACAATAGGTAATATTTCTTATTATAAAATTCCATTCTGTATTATGATTATTCATCCTTCATTGCATTGCTGATTTCTCAATTTAAATATTAAAAAAATCTATGATAGTGAAAATGAAAAACGAAAAATAAATCAGATAATAATGATAAAAGAAATAAAAATAAAAAACATGAAGCGACATAATTGTCAAACACATTTTTTTCTAAAGGATATTCTAATTCTGTAACACTGTGTGAACGGCAAAAAATATTAATGCATTGAATGTTTACTAAATTAGAAGACTTTACTTGCAGTAATCTTTAGGAATTTCATTAAAGAAATAACGATAGTATAAAGTACGTTATTTAATTTACTGTAAAAAGAATCGAGAATTAAGACATTTGAATGCTTAATATTAAAACATAAACATGTATTTCACTAAAGAATTTCTCAAACTTACTATAAAGAATATCTCAAAAACATTTTATATGATTAAAACTTTATACCCAATAATTTTATTAATTTATTAATTAATAATATTTATATTTTTCTAATTTTCTAAATAAATAGAGACATTTAAAGAATTCAGTGCATTAATAATTTCAATAATTTTTATTAAATGCAATCATTTAATAAAAATTCATTGAAACTTTAATATAATTTAATGAAAATTAATAAATCACTGAGGTTGTTAATAGATTTTACAGGTTTATAAGTAAAATAAATGACATTTATTTCCTTCCTAGCACCATATTATTAAATTAAAAGTCTATTGCTGTCATAAATTTACATTAATGTTAAATTAAAATTTACATTAGTTAAGAATTTTAAATTTTAATGGGCAATTTTATAAATCAATAAATTTTAATTTCGTATATTAGAATGCTGGAAAAAAGTTTTTAATGCAAAGATAACTCTAAATCAAAGCTTCAAAGTGAAATCTCCAATTCAAAACTTTGGTGAAGTTTTTATTATATATTTCATTAATATGTAATATATTTTGCATTAAAGTAGAAAAAATTATCTTTGACAATAATAGACTCTTATTTTAATTTAATGTAATATTTCAAAATAATTATATTTGATAAAAACGTCGATATAATTTTTAACTAATACTTGATGCAATAATAGATATGCAGTTGAAGAAAACAAGAATTTTTATGAAGATTACTCATGTTGTCCTTTTACAAAGTAAACAAAATTAATTTATTTTGATATTGAATATGAAATATAGCTCTATTCATTCTATTAATCATTAATGAATTTAACAAAACTGTAGTTCAAGTCAGAGATTCCTAAAATCTTTCGAATGAATCCCATTATAACGCTATTAATATGATATAACATTTTCTAGAATAAAACACGGCATGCCATTTGTATAAATAAAGCAATTTAATTTATTATTATTTAGCATAAAAAAACTTTTTAGTCATTTTAATGTTAAAGGAAATGAATTTACAACTTTTTACAAATCCTTATTGCTTAAAAAGTGACAAATATTTCATTTTATAATTTTCTGACAGTGCTTATATTTATTTTAAAATTTACTTTTTAAAAAATAAAATAACTATTAAAGTTTCCGCTAAAATTGTACAAATTTTCATGGTACAATTTATGTTCCCAATAATACTAAAATATTTATTGTGAACTTTCAAACAATGGAAAACAAAACGTTTTGAATGTGCTGAAATCATGATACTCGATACAAGTCGTTGCTTTTAATGAAAAAAATAAAAGCGAAAACGAGAAATCAAATTTAAAAAATGTAGAATATGAAATTTATGTTTGAACACTTTTTCTTAGGATCGGAATCTACGGTTATAGTTAGTTTTCATTTTGAAATTTTTCAACTTCAATTTCCCTTATCACCGATATTCTTTTTTTTAATTCTCTTACTACATAGAAGGCGATAGCTGGCAGCCGTATTGTTAGGTTTTTGACATTCGGTGCAACAGTTCGTGGGTTCGATTCCCACTTTAAATTATTGATTCCAATCTGATCAACTCTCGTGTGCATAAAATAGTCATTGAAGTACAAAGAAATCGAACTAAAACGTCCCTTTTGAGTCACATAAACTTCTATTAATCTAAGTTCAAAATTGATTCAATCAAAGTATTTTGACTCAATTAAATTAATAATAAACTTAGATTTCCATTTTATTATCCTGAAAATATCATTGTACGAAGACTAAGGGAGAGATATGAAAAAAAGGGAATAAATGTGTCAAAAATTAAAGATTGCACTTTCTTTACGCTAATATTAATGTAAATGAATAATAGATATGTAGCAAGAGTGTCTTATTAGACTGGAATATGTAAATCAAAATATTATTTTCAAAAAGAATGCTTGAAAGCTAAAAACATCTCACAGTCCAAGGTTAAAAAATAAATAATAATAAAAATAATTATTGTATTAATTATTTTTATTTTCAGGTCTTCCATTTTTTCACTATTCACATTCCAAAAAATCTTTTTCATACATGAACAAGTAAATACCCTTTAAAATTCATCAGAATTTTACTATGTTTATTATTCATAAGAATTTTGTTAGACATTTTATTATTGTATAAAGTATACCTGGACTGGTATCATTACTGGTACGGATCTCAAAAATTTCAGAAAACACCCGTGTTATCCTTTGAAAATTGCTAAACTATAGAGGAGTAAATTATATTAATGGAGGTTTAGTACAGAAAATACCGATTGATATTTGGAAATGCAAGTTAAATCCAATTAAACTCCTTTTTAAAAAGAGTATTTAGAAAAAAAAAAAGAAAAATTTTTCTACATTTAAATGTGAGGATAAACTAAGTTCATTTATATAATAAAATTAATTACGAATATTATTGGTTTGTTTTCTATACATTCAGCATTACCAATGAAAATTTATTTTAATAGATTAGTTGTCAATAAAATTGTTCTTGGCATCTTGAGTTGAAAATGCAAAAAATAGTTTCAAATTTTCTTTAAAAAAATACAATTTATAGTAAACGTTTTTTGGTAATTTATTTATTTAGATTTTATTTTGAAAATAAATATAGCTAAGTCAAAATTTCTAAAAAAGTGACTTTAATTTTCAATTTCTTAAATGTAACCATAATTAATGAAAATAAAAATTATGAATTAATAACAGATAAAACCTCCATCGAGCAAGCGAGAGGTCGTTTTAGTGCGACTATTACATATCTCTATAATAAATAAATAGATAAATGTAGCTTTGAATTAAATCTTAAAAAATTGTAGGATCCTTTACTGATTTCGAAATTACATAACTTACTATTAGTAATCAATTTATAATTCAAAAACTATATAAGTTTTATATTTTTGAATTAATGCCTTAAGAAAACAAAATGTAAAATATAGATGCACTACCATTTGGTAGCGCATCCTTTCCAAATGGGCAAAAGACTTTTAAAATGTATACAGTAACTAATATTTATCATTTTTGAAATTTTAATATCTGGCAGAGAAAGTCGTGAACTATATTTCAATTTGGCTTATTTAACATAGTGAAAATTGACGGTTTATTTGGTAAATTTTTGAAGTTCAAGAACGCTCAAATAAACAGTTTGTTAAGATAAAATGTCTTGGAAATTATTTTTAAAGTGAATTCGCATCTATGGAGCAAAAATATCTATGGAAAACAAAAACAAAACAAAAACAAAAAAAAAAAAAAAAAATCAGCAAGTCAGCAGTATATTTTTTAATTGAATCACAAATTTTTGTTTGAAAACATTACTTTTTACAAATATTTAAATTTTACTATACTAAATAATTTTTTTAAACTTGAAGCATATAAAAATATTGAAATTAAAAAATAATCTAACTAAAATGCTTGTAGATATTTCTAAAGGTACGTGCAAATACAAACATTATGTCATTCCATTTTTTTTAATTAAAAAATTTTTTAAATTATGTAATAGCATTTAAAGAGAAAATAACGCTTCAAAAACTGTTTTCGATGCTAAGTATAAAATAAAAGTTTTATAAAATAATTTTCACCGTTAGTAATTACATATAGTTGTTAGAAAATGTAATATTTTATCAGGGTAAATGTAAATTTAAATTTAATTCTTTAAATATCAAGGTTATTTTAAATTAAAACTTTGACGATTTCCACTGTGGAAAATAGTTTAGAGGTATAAATTTTTTTCTAGATATAGAATTATACTTAACTAAAAGCAGAAATAGAAGGAAAAATAAAATATTCGAAGTAGAATAAATGATATATATTTTTCTTTGTTTTTATATGTGCGAAGTAAAATTTTGAAGAATAAATTTAATTTTTAAAAAATAACTTAATGTACAACTAATAATAAAAACACTTTATAATAGAAATTCAAAAATATTTATTAACGCGTTTAATTCTATGGCCGCTACGGTAAAATTTATTGCAAAACCTGTTTATTTAAAAAAAAATTTTTTTTAAAAAATTGATAAATTCATTTACCTGAAATTAAACTTTTATATGGAAAACATTGAGAGTTTAAAAATTGAGATTTTTAAAATATATTAAATATGATATATTTTTAAAGTTATATAATTAAAGTATTCATAGATTTAAAAAAATTAAATTAATTATATTAGTTGTTTTATAGAAATTTATAATTATGCCATAAAATATATAAAATAATTTATTTTTTACCGAAAATTCAATAAAAAAATTACATTTATAATAATAAAATAAAATTACTATTATTTATAATTATCGAACTAATATCGAATAAGCATTCTAAAATATTATTAAGCGAATTATTAATTATAGAAACGAATTCCGTGGTGACGTTTCTAGAAATGCCGATAGATGGCAGCACCACACTTTCCACTATTTCACTTTTCTATTAGAAATCTCGGAAATATAATAACATTCAAAAATTAATTATAACTAATACATTTAAATAGTTATGATAGTATTATTTTCTACATCGAAATATATTTTCAATCAATCAACAAGTAAATTATACTAAAATTTGATGAATTATTTTGCTCTGAAAACATCTAATACCAATCAAAGCTGAAACTCCATATTAGGCACATAGTAAAAAAATTATTATTTTATTATATTTAATAGAATTTTTATATATTATTTTGATAGCAATAAATATTAAACGGAACTTTTAAACTTATTAATAATTTAATAAACTCAAAAAATTTTAAATTATTTTTTTTTAAAACAGAATACATTTAGTGATTCCGATCTTTGGACAAATTAAAATGTTATAGTTACTTATTCATAGAAATAAAAATTCCTCAGGTTTCAGAGGTAATTTATAAATTATTTTATTTTTACCCTTTTTATTTTATTTGATGACGCAGGGTGTCACGTGGTTTGGATTAGCCTTAACGTAGTAATAATTACATAAACCAATAAGACTCTTGATAATGAAGTTTAACACCCACATTGTTGTTTTCTTGATGATCTTTCACAGACATAAGCTATATTTCTGCATTAATTTATGCTGTTTATTTTTTTCATTATTATAAAAAAATGCTTTTTCACTATAAATTTTTATAGAAAGCGATTTTCGCCTCTACAATTTTGCTTTAGAGCGCACGATAGCTTGTATGGTTTGAGCCTTCTTCTCACTATCGAAAAGTAATTATTTCGAGTCCCAACTTAATCTAAAATCCGTCTTGTTCTCTTTAGGTGGTGGGAGCTCGTTAAATAGGTTGTGGTCGCAATGTCCTCCAAGTGAAAAGATACTTATGAGGATCGCTGGTCAAGTCTTGGTAGACTCCTGCTTCTAAATTACGAAGTTTCTACTCAGAAGCAGCATCTATATAACAGGTGGACCTCAGCTGTGGTTTGCCCGACTCTAGCCAGGAGTCGCTTGTCCTTTTTGGACCTTGCGACAGAAAACCAAACCAACCAACCAAACCCGACTCTAGCCTATGTACATGGAAGTATAATGGTGCTTACGCTTAAACTTTCCTTTTATTTCAAAAATTTTTACGCTAAGAAAAATATTTTCCAATTTACGGGTAATTGTCTTTCTTTTAGTGAATATTTTATTTTAAATATCTATATGTTACTAAAAATGTAAATTACTTAAATTTAATTGTATAAAAAAAATCAAAGCTTAAATAATACGGAATTTCTATTTGTCTTTCTTATTTAATACACAATTCTTTCCAGAATTTGCTAGTCCGATTCGGGAATAATTATCATATTATTCCTTCGTAAAATTCATTTTCATAAATCTTATTTGGTATATTGTCACCATGACAGCAACTTCTTAAAGCTCTTTTAATTTCATTATAATTATGACTTTTAAAAAAAATTCCCCTTAAAAGATCTTTCAAAAAGATTGCATTTGTTAATGTATTGAACTTGGAATGAGGGTGACTAGTTTCCTTTATGTGTTCGATTAAAAGTTGTTTACTTTTAACCGTTACCAAATTTTTATTTTAATTTATAATTCGGTTACTTGAAACTCAGTGCAGACGAATACACACAAAGCAAACGTAATTGCTTTACGAATATCATAAAACAATTCATCTGAAACAAGGAATTCAAAATTAATTTTAATTATAAAACACACATCATGTGATCAATTAGCTTCACAAAATTCAGTTCATATATGTTGAAAACATTTAATGATCACGCTAAAAAAAAGTCTAATTAATTAAAAAATTTTAAAAACTAGAGAAATTAATGAAAATAGTTAATGCATTTATTTAATAAATACTACTTGTTTTAGGAGGAGTTTTGAGAAAAGGAATCCACAAATATTTCAATTTATAACTACATATGTTGATTTATACAATCTTTAATCGCTTATAAAATTCTTCATACAAGCAAAGGATATTTTAGGAAAAACCAAATTGACCTGTCACAGCTCCAACTGTTTGGTACATTCTTTTATGGAATCGATTTAGGAAAGAATCTGTTCTAAATTATTGCCGACTCACCATACGTATGATTTATGCATACGTGCACATGTTATAAACTCATATTGCACATTTAATTACTAAAACTTTTTCTTCAAGAAACTGGCAAATCTTCAGCTGCTGCGTCAATATCAAATGTCGTTATTTCCAATTACTGTCAACAAAATTGATCACTCACCGCTTTATGACATTTTAATCTAGAAAGCGATTCAAAAGAATATGGAATTGTTCCGCAGGTGGCGACAACACTTGCGTCCATAGCGGAGTAATAGTTTCAAACATTGTTGCAGTTTCGAACAATAATCACCATCTTCCAGTTGGATAGAATTGGTTTTCCCAAACTGGATTTCTCTTTTTTTCCGTTAACAATGTGCAATATTTCTGACATAAATTCTTTTACTTGAACTTACTTTTGATTATGAATGTAGAGAAAAAAGACGCTTACATCCGTTCAAACCAGATTTGGTCTGTTAATATATTTTTAATATTAAAAACATAATGTATAACATATAAACTACAGTAGATATTTACAATAAAAGATTACTCTTTTATAAATAAAATGGTAATGAAGTAATCTTAAGGAATTATTTAATGGGTTTAAGTTTTTACAAAACTGTTTAAAAAGAAGAAAGCATTTTTTATTCTAGAAACAAAAATTTCAGTTTCCTTTATTTTCTGTGCTGTTTCTACAATAGATATTGAAATGCAGTTTTAAATCAGCTTAATGTCGTCTATACTTTAAAATATTAGAATTTTGTCAGAACTCATTAACATATTCTCAAAAAGCTATTTTCTCGCTGTTGAATATTGAAAGGCATACATCTTAAAATTTGGGAATAAAGTAAAAGTTTAAAAACATTTTAATCGTCCTTGCCGATTTAAAGTAACCATATAGTGGATGTTATGATTTATTTATTGCTTGCATAAACAATCAAATATTAATATTTAATGTGCTTTACATGCTAAATGAAATAAATTTATCTTTACTTATTGACTAATAAGTATTTATTTTTAATAGTGGTATCAACAGAAAGAAATCTCCAATAATATATAAAATAACCCCTCCCACTAAGATATTGACCAAAATTTTCTTTCCAATAGCTCACTGAATAGCTAATCTCACTGACAAATTCACTTGTTTTTGATTATTGAACAAAATTGTATATTCAACATTATAAGTGAAAACGATTATTTGCTTAACTCACAGACCAATTATAAGTAAAATAAAGTGACGTGCACATGATCTCAACTGTAACGAAAGAAAAAAACCATTTTATGGTTAAAAAACTTCAACATCGAAGCATTAAAGTTTAATAAGTTTTGTGTCATTTTGAGTTTAAGGCCTTAAAAAATTATCTTATAGTTTTTTTTATTTCGTCTTCTCTAAGCCTTGCGCAAAATTATATGCGTTGATAAGCACACTTATTATTAACACATCTTTAGTCATTACTATAAAAGAGAAAGTTATGACGCTAAATGGAAGAATATCTTTGAAATACTCAGATAATTATTTAAAATGCATTCGTATAAACGTCACGTGATCCATCACGCATGCGCATAGATCTATGCTGATATCAGCAATACATTCATGATTAAGTTATATTTTACTCGTATAAGCAATTACAGGGCAGGATATTTACAAAAATACCGTATTCTGTTATTTGTAATATTTTTAACACAAACCTGTTATTGGCTGTGTCATTTCCTTTTCAACTTTAACTGAGATGATAAGATACCACCAACTGACAGAATTTATTAATCATGATACTTTTTCTTTCTTTTTATACGGGAAAAATCCCTATAATATCCCTAATGCAATATATCTCTAAAAACAGTAGTTAATTCTGTTGTATGATACAATTCATGTGACATAATTTCTCCAACCAATTTTAATTGAAAACATATCGTAGTCTCTTCGTTTTCAGCAAGAATGAGCATGCGTTTGTGACAGATGTTACAAACCCTTTCTCTAATTTGGATTTATTGAGATAAATAAGAGTGCTAAAATACAGTAACATCTTTAGTTAAATTTGTTAAGATTAAAAGAGATGAAAAAAATAATAGTGTCATGTGACGTAAAGTTTCTCCACATTTCTAACCATAAATTTGTTGATATTTAGTGAGATTGGAAAAACAATATCACACCAGAATTCAAATTTTAGACATTTGGCGAAACAGAAAAGGCATAAACACCAGTACTCAAATTGCTGACATTTGGTGAGGCATGCATACATAGCTGTGTAGGTGAACCACGGACTGTACCTTATGGTAAACGAGTTTGGAGTACTCAGCTTTCATCAAGAGGCTCGTAATTTTAAATCACGGTCCGATGACGAATTTATACCTGAGCTGGCAATCTTACGGAAAGCTGCGAGAAATTATTGAGCCGCTGGGTCTCATTAGGGGGGGGGGAACAGAACTTGTACTCTAACTGTTGATATTTGGAGAGACGGAAAAGGCTATAACTCCAGTACTTAGATTGTTGATGAGATGGAAAAGACAACAGCGCGCCAATAACTTACTGAGATATTCTTCAAAGCATTTTTTTTTTCTTTTAATGTACCATATACTTCACCGTCTACTATTTTGATTTTTTTTTTAATCATCAATATTTCATAGCAGTTTTGATGCACCTCAGTAGATAAATGAGGTGTCTTATGAACAATCGATCACAGAATTGAATCGTGCTCCAGCCAGAGACTATCGTGGCGATTCGTTAATCTTAGTTCAAAATGACTAGGTATTCTTCGCTTATTTTAAATGTATTTCAGATAAGGTAGTTCGGTGAAAATGCGCTTTAGGTTCCCTACTTGGCGCGTGTTCAAAATCGCCGAAGCCATGGCGAAAATTCTACCGCTATTTCAAAGTGAAACTTAATTAGCGACCAATGAAAAAGCTACAACAAAAGAGTAATTAATGATCATGCGCGAAAAAACGCTTCAAATTCGCGAGTTGGCGAAGTAGGGGAATAAAAAGCGCAATTTAACCGTAGTTCGATGTAAATTTCTATAGACTGCTGTTACATGGTATATTATTATCATTATTTAATTCAGATTTTTCTTCTAAATGACTAAGTATTTCACAAATTTGAAAAATTTTTCTCTTTAATGTTTTATGAGATACTTTTGGGACAGTTAAATGTTTGTGAAATTTGTCACCAGATTGACTTAGATTCAAAATACTTGACAATTTTTTCAATTGTTGAAATATTTATTTAGACTATCAAGTCAAGTTTAAAAAATCTATCGTTTTATGATTCAATAAGTTATTGCTGTCATTTTATGTAATAAAAAATTGCTTGAAAAGTGATTTTTTCCGGGGCTACAGTCCAGATTTAATATATATATATATATTTTTTAGTTTAAGAATTATTTGTTCAGTAAAAACTGTTTAAATTGCTTTAAAACTGCAGGAAAATATATATAAAAACTTTCTTTTACAAAATATTAGTAAAACGAATATAAATTGTATAACTTATGAGAAATCTCTTCTTTATATATGTACGAAAATGTTGATGCAAAATTTCTTAATTTAATCAAATGAAATAGGCGTATCAAAAATTTAAATGAAATAAAATAGAAAATATATGTGGTTAAGATTTATTAACTATATTAAAATTAATTTCATACTGTATAACAATAAAATGAAGGAAACATATACTATTTATATCATTCAAATAAAGTCTTACATTTGTATCATACAAAAATAAAACTGTGAGAATTTCAACCTGTCAATTTTTGTTATACAATATCTTGTTATATTGTATAAGGTTTATCATATAACTAATAAATGTAAACTTAAAAATAAGTACAGAAATTATTCATTTGTCTAAAAGATTTTAGAAATATATTATTTGTTTGTTTTGTCTCCTTTGCAATATATAATTCATAAATGAAAAAAATATATCAAATACATTTGCAATTAAAATTCACAAAACATCTAATAGAAACATTGGGCAGTGAAGCATTGGATGTACTAATCATTTTCCAATGCTTTTTTTTTTCCCCTGAAAAGTCAAAGCTTGCCAAAACTGATTAAAATAATTCGTCCTTTAATATCTGTTTGATAATTCCAAAAAATTCGTTGTATAACGTGACTATAAAACCTTATTGTAATGGTATTATGTTTGCCTGTCACTCACTCAATTTTCTTAAGGCACCTGTTATTCAATGAGTTTTTAGAATTGACTTGCGCTTTCGTTTGATTAAATGACAAGGGGTGGGGTCATCAAACAGTTATAACATGAATTATGTAACTGGTTTTAGACATTTATTAAAAGCTGCTATCGTGTGATGAATTCAGATCAATAACAGTGGTTTCCTCGCTAAAACTGATGATTTTAAAAATTATATATTTTCTGTATGATTTCTTGAAGTCACCAAATCCTTTCTTGAATATTTTAATAATAAAATATATGTGAGAAATCTAATCTCTAAATTTGTAAATGAAAAAAGGATTTAATCCACTTTTATTCTTATTATTTTTTTTTAATTCTTAATCATTTAATCTAGTTATAAATCATCAACTACCCAAATTTCTTAAGTATGCAAAATTTTATTCATTATTTGATTTCCTCTTTGTTTTTTAATAATGGATGTTGCTGCAAAGAACAAACTTGGGAAATTATATCTTTTATCGAAATCAAAGGACTATAAATTAAAACGATTGACAAAATCATTTAAATCTCACTTTTAAGTATATCAAACATTTCTTTTCATAATATAGAATTTTATTTTACTGTTCAAAACATGTGTGCTAGGGATTTTTATATGAAATTAAAAAACGAAATATAACAATGATCCTGCTTTTTCGAGTTATTCATATGCTATATACAGCAAATTATTAAGAGAAATAAATAAAAGAAAAAAAACTTTAGTTATGAAATTATGAAGATAAATGGAGCAACACATAAACATATGCTACAATAAAAAGCACAAAATGATTTAGAATGATGAACTTTTTTACTATACCAGTACAAGAAATACTAACACTTATTATATATTTATTGATATTCAGAAATAATGCAAATTTATTCTAGTTTAATTTTTTTTTCTTAGGATAAGAAATTTATCCATACTTAAACATACAATGAAGTAATTGAATTTTTAGACTTTTCAATAAAATAGGGATATAAGAAATTGATTAGAATAGTTTCACAAAATAATTATGAAAATAAAATAACAATAAAATAATATTTTTTGTTATTAAATAATAAAAAGAAAAACTGCTGAGACATTTAAAAGGAAGCAAATGTAAAGGTGATTTTTCGATACACAAAAAAAAATATTTTCAAAGTTTCATGTGAATGCGAATAAAAAAAAATGGATATGCTTTTTTCAAAATACATAGTTCTGTATTTGAAATACATATTAAATTAGAAAGAAATGATATCATTTGGCTTAGAAAGAAGAATACATAAAGATAAAATAATCATATTTATAAAATAAGATATATATATGAATTCCTAGAAACTATATTTATTGTTACAAATATATAAATGTATAGTTAAAATTAACGAACTTCTCGCGAAAACAATATTTTAACGGATCATTATAAATTTAAATAATTAAGATTTACCTTGTAATTTGAAATATTACAGAAAAGTAGAAGAAATAGTGAAGAAAACAGAGTATTTAAGTTATAATATTTATAAAAGAGTGGAAAGTAAACATCAATTGAAAAATGTTGCAAATTAAGAGAAAACTAAAACAAATTAAAATTTTACAAATTCAAAAATATCAATA
>JAPDSC010162454.1:0-33077 GCA_026290005.1 Latrodectus geometricus | reverse complement strand
ATATCATATAATTTGAGAAATTTAAAAATTATGTAATATCTTTAATGAAATATTATAACAAAAAAAAATAATGTAAAAGAAAATCAAATTTTATTACAGTCATTTTTTAAAATTTTATTTTGAAAAGAAATAATATTCTGTAAAATAGAATAAAAAAATAAATAAAAAAGAGCCAAGACTTACGGTCTCAGTGAAAAAGTCAAGAGTTGGTAGAAAAGGCTTGCTGTCTCTTTTCAGAGTCTGTGATCAATGAAAATGCTTAAACAAGTTCGCGTAACCGGGGTGGAAAAAATCAAATCGACAACAGTTGTCCTTCAAGGAAGCTGGCAGCACATGTCATGGAAAACGTGAGCTGGCGCCCTCTGTCGACGATCAACTAGACACTGGGCAAGCTCATGTGCAACCTGAGAGAACACAGAGACTGGTACTGCGCGATTTTGGCTGCCTAGTTCGTTGTTAAGTTCGCAGTTGATCCTGCTCATCCAATGCACGCCCTTCATGCTTGCCCAGATGCGATTCTCCGCCGCAGCATTGGCCGAGCAGAGAGCATTGAGCGGCCAATGGAGAAGATGGGCGGAGCGTATCCTGTGAACAAAGAAAAGAGTTAAGCCGGTTTGTGTGATTATGCTGCTTCGGTGCCTCCCCCCCGAAAACTTCGTTTCCGCCCCCGTCATTTCATGATCGATTGATGCGAACAAAAAAGACTGAGAAAGTTGGGCCGCTATTGGTTGACGTAATAAATATTGTGACAAAGGGAAGTCAAACAATGAGTTGCCTTTTTTTTTTTGGTAGTTAGTTTTTAAACGTTATTTTCGAAGCAAACTAATTGTTTTGGAGTGTGACGAGGGCAGACGATATTTTTCGATGTCAAAATAATGCAGTGTTGCAACATACCCATTTATAAAAATTATTTTTTGTTGAAAAAGTAAAGCTAAATATTTCTTGTTTTGATATGCTTAAAAAAAAGTTAGCGTCCCTTTTTTTCTCCTTTTTGAGTAAAATAGCATGATAAAATATGACAACGAGGAGAATTGTCTTTACACAAACCAATTTCAAAATATCCCTTTTTAAAATTAAAATTATTGCTTTTAATTAATTTAATTACTTAACACTAAATTGTTTTTAATTAATTAAATTAATTAATTGCTGTAATTTAATCAATCCTGAAGTGCATGCAGTAAAAATTGTTTGAATAATTAAACTTTAACATTTATATTTCAAATTTTTAAAAAAGCTATAAAAAATATTTTGATGCCGTTGTTGTTTCTAATCTCGAAACCGTCTGGCAGAGTTAGACAACCCTCATGAATCAAAAAATGTCTAAAAACAGTTGAGGGTCCCGAAGGACTTTCTGTTATATATGTTTGTTTTTCATTGGAACAGATAATAAAAAAAAAAGAAGTAGATTGTCTGAATAAAATTTATTAGAATAATTATAAAACAAAATCTAATGGAAAAACAAATTATATCTCATGACCCACAGATTTGTTCGTTGATTTACAGCTATTGTAACAAATTTATTTTGAAGTTGAAATAAATATGGATATTAAAAATTAAATAAAATTATCAGTCATCACAGAGCAATAAAAACCACATATAGGGAAAATTATAAAAAAGAAAAGAAAGAAAAGTCTTTATTCCAGAGTCAGGTCTGGATTCCTTTATTCCAGAAATCTCATCACGCGAAAACCATTCAAAATATTTTGATAATATGAGATTTTGAATTTAAACATATCACAGAGTTTTCATGGCATATTTTATGTGTTGAATCTGCATCTTAGAAACATCAGCATCTTCAAAATAAATTTGAAAGTCAATTAAAAGACAGAAAGCATGACCGAAAAAATATATTTATAATATATTATTTATAATTTATTATTTTATTACAATTTATTATTTTAATAATATATTGTTGTGAAAGTTGCTACTTTGAAAATACTAATTTAGGTAAGTTCCTACAGAAATCTATCATAAATTGTTAAGTAATTATATATATATAAATACACTACTTTTATCTATCTTAAAATTTAATCTAAAAAAGCTGATGTGAATGGAGTAGAAATTTAAGAGAAAACATCATTTCTTTTTTATTATACAAAATGTTATAATAACGTTTCGATAGTAAATTCTAAGGGAATTAAAATGCTGTGTAATTGGACGCTCTTAAAAGAAATAATTATCTATGCATACATAATGGCTGTGGTGGCCTGGTTGGTTTGGGAGTCATTCTTGTTATAGGAATGCAGTTCAAATTCCAACCCAAACGAAGACCTATCGTACACATTAATGTATTTGCTGCACCTAAAATATATGGTAGTCGCAATGTCTTCCTTGCAAAATGATATTTTTTGGGGTAGCAGGCCAAGTGCAGACAGACAGGGAAGGGGGCAAGTTTGGAGGTATTCTGCTTGGTCCCTGCTTCTAAATTACAAAAACACGCCTATTTTCGGGGTTATCAGTATTGAAAGGTGAAAAACCTATAAATAGACTTGAAATTTGTTAAAAAATATAAATTTTGAGTTGCTTAATTTACTTAATAATTTAAATGTGATTTATATATTTAACAAAATTGTATATGATATCTGAACATTTATGCAAGAAAATTAATTAAAGCTAATATTGATCATGTATTTAATATTATTTTAATTTTTACAATTGTTATCCAATCCTAAATATAATTTCCTACATATTTGACGTTGATTGTATATAAATATACATACGTATGTTCGAGTTTTACGTATACTATTGTAATGCATATATTCTAGTTTTGTTAAATGTTTATTAGATCGCGTAAAATTATTTATAGAATATCAAAAGCTTTGAATTGGTCAACGAATATGAAAAGCTTTGAAATGATTATTTCTGTGTTGTGAGTATTAACGGTGTCAAATATTGAAGAAAATAGATGTATTCACATCACGAAGTTTAATTAAAGTTGTGAATCGGGTTAAGAAAACGCGCGTATAATGTAGGCTGGTGGGATTATCAAGCAATCTGTATGTTGATGTCACCAGTTATTATTCAACTGTAATTCAAGCAAACTAATCCTTTCCGTAAAGATGACTTGTCATAGGTTGTATTTTATATGAATGGGCGATTTCCTAGCACCATTGCAGCAGCAGGAATTCCGGATATCCGTTGCTGATTCAATCAGTGACGTAGTTTGTGACGCGTTGTGTTCAGCTTTTATCAAAATACCTCCTCATTCTTCAACTGAGCTAATTTTACTCTCCTCTTTGTCTGCAATCAATCTTATAAATTTGTCAATCTTATCATCCCTCTCAGGAATATATGCTCATCTATTTTGCATCGATGCAACTCTG
The DNA here is from genome assembly GCA_026290005.1 of Latrodectus geometricus. Taxonomy (NCBI): domain Eukaryota; kingdom Metazoa; phylum Arthropoda; class Arachnida; order Araneae; family Theridiidae; genus Latrodectus; species Latrodectus geometricus. The sequence continues at coordinate 29,754 of JAPDSC010162454.1, read as the reverse complement.
ATTTCACACTGAGTAGTGCATTATAAGCCCTAAATACCGCCGATAGCTCATGATTACGTTCTCCTGAGTATAAAATGTAGACATTTAAAATTCATTACGCTGTTCGATCAGTTAGTGTGGAATATTTGAATGTGCGTCCTTTGTGGTTTTATTAATAACTATAATTGAGTTTATGAAACCGAGGTGGCCTTATTGGTTAGGGTTATCTGAAAGTAGTAATTTCGAAACCCAACACAAGCGATAAATTCGCTGTTTTCGCTAACGGTGGCTAGGGCACTTAAAGTATGTCATGGTTGCAATGTTTTCGTTGTGAATTGGTAGCTCTGAGGGTGGCAGAGTCTGTGGGTCTTTTGCTTGATTAAAGACAGACACATGTCTTTAAATTATGAAGACTTATCTAATTTCGGGGTTCACGACTTAGTGCCCATTAGACAAAGTGGCATCACTTCCGCCTCTTGTAGGCCTAAAAAGGTGGTAAATGGATCCTAGCAACCGGTTATTTTAATGATAATAAAGTTTGCTAGTTTACTAAGACCATTTATTGCTTACCAATCAGATGTGATTTTTAAAAAATATTTTGCAGTATTACTTTCAATAGATTCTGATGGGCGTTAAGAATATGTATCATGTATCACTAATGCTCAATAGATGCACAAATATTATAATGATCAATAGATGCACAAATGTTAAAAATACACAAAATGGTATCGGGCAATTGTTTCAGATCATAATAATCTGCCTATAATAAGCGATCATGAGTAGTGCATAAAAATATTCCAAAAGATGCTCGTTGATAGCAAAGAAGTTTTCTGTATAACATTTAACTGATGAATTAAGACAGGCTATAAGACAGAGATACTATTCGATAATAACCTAAAGATTCCCTAGAATAATAATACAGACATAAATACAGTTAGCCAGAAAAAGAAAGGCACTAATTAGATCTATCTCTTAGCTAATGTTTTAGCTAATGTGCTGAGTTATAGCCGGTTGAGGTCTACAATTCAATGGTTCGTGGGATCGACACCCATGTAGTTATGAATGTTCGTAAGGACTCAGAGTTTCCTTTAAGCTGTTGACATTGGTATCAGCCTTTAGTTATGCAAAATGTTCAGTTGAGTGAAAAGCTCATCAACTAAATGGATCTCAGTTGAATTGTCAAGATTATAGCCTTCAGTTCATCAGTTAAATTGTTTGATTAGTTTGACAATAAATTGTAGTGACTTGGAATCTTTAAGCAGTAGGATTATCTATAAGTTACAAAGACATTGTTATGGCAACACCATGCTTAACCCAGAATTGATCTCTACCACTTAGGTGGGAGTCTTTATAATTTAGAAACAGGAATTAAGAAGAATCCCAATTCTTGATCTGCCACCCCCAAAGGTGTCATTTCATTTGGAGGACATTGTGACCACTATTTAACGTGCCCATGTCTTGTTTATAAAACACGACGTAGATCTTCCGCTAAGTCGAGAATCGAAATCATTACTTTCCTATAACGAGAACTATGTCCTCATCAACCAGGCAACCACGGATTTCAAAAAGTGGCATGATAAATCAATGAAACAGATTTAAGAAAATAGGAAATTAAATTGTTAGAATATAGGGAAATAATAAGTTTATAAAATAATATCTTTTGGTTTAATTTTAATTGGCACAGAAACTGTGACATTCCAACATATTTTCTTTTAAATTCAAACGAAGTATATGCAATAGTTCCAAAATTAAGAAGAAATATTCTATATTTAGATGTGCTGATGTAGAATTATAGAGAAAAAAATGTTTACTTCAATCAAACCGAAAAATAATGCCTCATAATTCAGTACAAACATTTTAAAAATAGCGCGTTGTCACTTTAAGATCCCTTTTATTATCAAATGAGGAAAAATTGTAGTTACTTCTTATCAATACTTGAAGCATTAATCATGAAAATTTCATCATCGGACCTTTTAGCTTCCTATTCAAACTTCTCTACTCATGACTAATAATTGACGATCTCGAATTGCCAAAATTCGGTTGTAAAATTGATGACGATATTTCTGAGTAGATACCATGTAAATTTATTTCATAAATATTGAAAAATACGTTGCTGTTAAAATGAAATTAAATGGATATTTTAATAGATATTTAAGATCATTTTGGACATTGTTTACCATTTGGGTAGTTATAACTTTATTTTTATTTTTTAAATCCAACAAATAAGTTGTCTCTGCTTAATTTTTGAAATTGCTTAGTGCCACTTGCGTCAATAGGGAATATTCTTCAACGAAGTGGGCCATAATTAGATGTTCCAAAAGAGTAAATCTCAAAAACCCAACATCATAACATGCAAATAATTCATCCACCATCCTCCATTGTTTGATGATGGTTAGAATTCGACTTGAATCCTTCTATTCCAAAGAAAGCGTGATACAAATACTTAGTAATGGTGAGATATTTTACTTTAATTTTGATTCTGATAACATTTTGAATCCATCCTAATATCTGAGAGTGTTGTATATAGGGCAGTTAAATACTTACTGTATTCTGCCAAACTGAGGAATTTCGGTTGATTGTGAGCTATATTGAAGCGACTCAGGGAAAAAATATGTAAAATTCTAGGTATTGAACCAGAAAACTGTAGAGATATCAGTGGCCGGGTAGTGAGTTTGAATCCCGATTTAATTGAAGAGTCGTTGTTTATAGAAGGTCACATGTACACTTTAATTAGGTTGTGGTCGCAATGTCTTCCAAGTGAAATAATGTTTTCAGGAGTAGTAGTTCAAGTATATATATTCCGAGGGAAATTTATTTTTGAAAGAAATAAAGTAAATGTTCGACAGAAGGTCGAATTTTTCAATGAAAACTATGCATATTCTCAATAAAACTCTCAATTTGAAATACTGTCATCTTTATTACACTAGAGCGCTTTGAATGAATAGAGTTAGCAAAGCGTCAAAAAAAGTATTTTTATTCTACGAAAATAGAATCTCTAATTTCTCACATGGATGACATCACACACTGCAAATGAGATTGCAACAGCATATATTAGTTGGTCCGTTCTTGCCTGATTGTTCGATTCCATTGGAACGTAACAGAAATGGTTCGATGTCTTTTATTACAATGTTCCTATTAATTATTTAACTGAAGAACTCAAGGGAATCTAAAACTCGCCAAATCTCCTTCTTTGTGTGACACCGGCTGAATGTTTATTTTGAAAGAACAAAAGGAACAAGCCAAGATTACTTGGCTGGAAAGATTTTTCGGCAAATAGTGACACAAATTCAGTATCTGTAATCCCCGGTGACGGTGAAGTTATGAAGTGAAGGGGAATCGTAAATCTATAATGATTTACTATCTTTCAAAAATGTCTGCATTACAAAATAGTAAAATAAATCACTTTACAAGGAAAATATGAATTATTTGAATTTTTAAGAACATTTTTATGATGGATTTTATTTTGAAATTCGGATTTTTTTAAAAGTATATGAATGAATAATCATATGGTATATCTAAACAGAAGCTTTCTATAATTGAAATCATAATTTTAAAGTAAAGTAAATGATGAAGAAAAGATTTTTTGTGAGTGGTATTTTAAAAATTCTGTATGTGTTCGAGAGAATTATCATTATTATTCGCACCAGAATTACACTTTTAAATTTTTTTAAGGTTAAAAAAATATTTTTGAGTACAATTATAAGTAAGCAAATATATTAAAAATTTTTATAAAAAAAACTAATGAATTTCAGTTTATATTTTATAGTATCATATGTCACGTTCTATGCATATCATGTTAGGTTTAACCAATTTTAATTTGCTTGGTTTTTTGTTGTTTTAAATAATCACTTTTTGCACACTAGGGTTTATTCCAACCAGAACCATGCTAAACATTACGGAATTGAAATTTGTACTCCAGGGTTAATCTCCCATCTAAACAAAGAGTTAACCATCGAATATTTCGGAATTGAATATTTTCCTACACCAGGACGAACAATTGTTCATCAAACGTTTCAGAATTAAAATTTGTACTCCAAGACTAACTCACTCGATTAGAATCAACAGTTAATCAATAAACATTTTGAAATTAAAAAAAATTAGAGGTTGTAAGTTCTTCTAATGTTAAACAGAAGGTAGATGCTCCAATTGTGCATTTTTTTCACTTACACACTTATTTAAATATCTTTTTTTGTATTCCCTTTTATCAGAGAGTAGGACTAGTTAACACAGCCAAACAGATACTTGTAAATGCGAAGCTTACTTCTATGAATCATTCATTCTGCAAAAGATGAAGATCATTCTCATCTCTGGAAAGTGGAGGTTCCGACATTTGACACTTTCTAAGACAATCATGCTGAGAGAAGCTATATTTCATATAAGTTCGCTACTTAACTGATTATTTCCTTCTTAACTGGTTAACTTTTTTCCAGAAATGTTCTTATCAAAGCATATTTTTTATTGCATGTAATCAAAATCCTAACTCAGTATAAGAAATGAAAGATTTTTTTTGAAAAAAATCTTGATAAATAACGAATTTAAGCATTTTTTTTATTTTATAGCTTTGTAACAAAAATGCCCCTTACGTGTTGGCTTTTTGTAATCACAGAGTTTATACAGGGAAGACTGTTATACACATCTCAGGAACTGAACGAAAATTAAACCTGGGACAAGGATGCGGTGGGTTTTCCACATCAATTTCAATGAAATTTCTAGCAGAAATCAAATCTTCATCGGATCTGAGCTCAACACATGTGTCCTCTAAAGAATCCAGAGCATTACAAGCCAGTTCTGAATTTGTATCCGTATCATCAGAACCATCTAACAACAAAGTATCATCTATTGTATCATCCATAACTAAAGAGCTTTGATCTCACAAATAAAAAAGCAGTGTAGCAAAACTTTCACGAACCAAGAATGCCAAATATTTTAGACTTCCGGTAACAAAAAAAAAAAAAAAAAAAAAAAAAAAAAAAAGAAAACTGGTGAGAATGTTTTAAATGGCTTGGCTAAGCTACGACATCTATTGAATATTCTAATACAAAAGTCTATCTTTATTAAAAATACGGGCAGATCAGAACAGTAAAGGTGGAAATATCGATACTCATACTCGTACAGGCAAACCAAGTATGGTCAATGATCAGTAGTCCGTACACTGTATACACAAACCAGTTAAGGGGTTAATTCTGTTACCTTTCTAGATAACCTAGAAGTGTGGAAGTCTAGAGACATGGGTATTATTCTCTCAGGCGTAAGCCTTGTTGCAACATCATAAATTAAATTTGCCAGAAAAATGATTTAGAAACTTCTAGTTAGCAAAAATGAATTAAAAGGCAAGAAAAACTATAATAAAATGTTAAAATAATCAATTTCTCTAGCAATGGCACTCTCAATTAATACTGTTTGAAATACGATAATTTGTTCGGTTACTGCAGTATGCTTCCTGGGGCATATTTCTGCTGACAAAAGCTGCTAAACATGGATAACCTCTCCTGATACTTTTAAACCTATCAAATGATGAGATCGACATCTGAGATCACAACTAACACATCTTCAACCAACAGGGAGATATTGAAACCACAAAGTTTTAACGTGCATAGTTCCACTCAACACGATGATCTTAGGTTGATTTAGTTATTGAATCCATTATCTATCAGCCATGATAAAGACTTCTTCTAGGCTTTTGTGGCCTTCAAAATAGGGTAGGTGAAGAATTAAATAAAGTAGAATATCTCTCTGTTGATGTGAACAATTTGTGCTAATTTGGATGTCGATTTACAATTTGACCGTAATGAAAAGTTTGTGATGGTTAAGGATGTTTAAGAGCTTCATTTAAAATAAATATGCAGATTGAAATAAACGCAATAGAAACTATACATAGTCAAAAATTGTACTTAAAAATTATATCTAATTACAAGATTATAATTTTGGGGGGAGGGATTAAAAATAACAATATTGATATTTATTTAAAAATAACGATATTCTTTCTTTATTGTGGATATTTATAGATGTGCAATTTTCAGTGTAAAATAACAAAATAAATCACCTGTTTATCTAAACTTTATATTTTCATAGAATTTTCAAAAAGTCTGCGTCATTTAGTTTAAATGTTCATGTAAATGTCTTAATTCTGTGAGTTCCATTGAATAAAGAACTAGAAGAGTGACTTCAAAGTTAAGCAATGCAGGAAATTTGTTTTTTCTTTTTGATCTAAAAAAAAAGTTATTTGTCTCAATCTTATTACCACATTTCCTGTGTAAAGCTGATATGATTTGTCATCTTGTAGTGCAAATGTAAATTACATTTTGAATTTTAATTATTTTCACTGGTACAAATATCTATAAGAAAAAGAAAAATTAATGAAAATAGAAATAAAATTCCTTACCAATTCTATCTTATGATATAAATCCAATTACAACAAAATAAATATTTCAATTAATAATAAATCTTGAGCGGAACTAGAAGAACTGTGACTAATGACAAATGCTTAATAATAGCTTCAATCCAAGTAAGCAAGTTTTTATTTCATGTTTTTATTAGACGGAATCTTTTTCAAAATAAATCAGATGTCAGAATTAGAAAGTTTATTTAAACTATATTTTTTTTAAGCATTTCAGCCTCTAATTCTTGCTGTTTCGATTCTAATTTCTGGCCTGAATATTTATAGTGTCATAAAATTCACTTTAAATCATAATTCTTAATCAAATCCGCCCTTATATGGTACAAGTAACTATAGAGGGACAAAGTTAACTAATGCTACATGTTTTTATATTGATTTAGTTTCATTTATAAATTATTTCTACAGTGTAATATAGATTAAGCCAATCTAGCAATCAAAAAGTTAGTTCTTAGCTGTTGGTTCAAAAATTCATAGGTTTGATCGTAATCTCGGATGATAATAGTTCAAAATTCACTTTAAAATGTTGGTATACTCGCGAGTAAAAAGTGTTCGAGAAAAAAAAAATGCTATTTTTTATTAACAAACAAACGTGTGAGACACATTCTCCGTATCTCTCAAAGGAAATGTTTTTGACTTGGCGTCAATACTGCCAAAGGGCCAAAACATTTGCCATGTTAACGCCATATAGCATAAATCAAATTAACATCCACCACGTAACTACCTTTTGGGGACTTTCTTTTAGATAGTGAGACGCAGTCCTGGGAAGAAGCCTTGAAAACTAACTAACACCCAACGACGAGCATGGAAAAGGTAAAAATGTAGCATTTATCTCTTGCTGTTCAACAGGGGCTGGGATTGAACCCGGAAACTTATCTTGGAAAGAGCGGTGTCCTACCATTAGGCTACTTTAACCAAAAGATACCCATCCTTATTTTAATTACTTCCTTTTGTAAAGAACACTCTGAAGGTTAAGCAAATCAAATTCCAACACCAACGTTTCTCTACCACAGTATATTTTATGATGAATCCCTTCACCTTTCAAATTTCGTAATCTTTCTTTTTGAAAAGAATTTGGCATTTGATTCTTAGCCAAAAGCAGTTTAAATATAAGCATCTTTAACGCCAAATTGTTTAGACAAATTTTGACTGATTTGATATTTATGGTAAATATTATATGACCATTAAATTAAAATGGTCAACTTTAGGGAAACTCATTTGGTTGTGATTTAATATGGGTAGTTTTTTTTCTACTTCATCAATATTATGAAAATTCCGAGAAGCGTATTTTTTTTTAAATCATGGCAGTAAAAAGTAATTAGAAACTATAAATTGTCCAAAAAGAAAAAAATTAATCCATGAGACAGAAGTTGTAAGTGAGAAGAAAGCAAATTAGTAATGCTTTGAATATGTACAATGTAGTCAAAGTGACATTCGTTATTTTTTAAAAATAAACATTTTAATATAGCGAAAAAGGAATTAAGTAAATTCTAAATAGGGCTTGTGATATAAAGCGGTTAATACTAAGCATTGGTACTAGACTATAGTTGTAGTTAAGATTTAGGTAAAAAAAAAACAATTTTATTAAGTACAGTATGAATGTAATATTCAGTAGGAATCTAATATTTAATATGCATCTAGTATTCTTCAATATGCTACAACTTGAGACTTGGTCAAAGTTAGATTATTCAGATTCTGTTAAAAAAGATACGTGCACAATTATTAACCCATAAATGACCAATTTAAAAACATAATCACTTAAAAAAAAAAAAAGCAAATATATTTTTAATGGTTTTTCTGAAATCAAATTGATTTTTTTCAAATATAATATAAATAAACTACAAAATATGACATTATACACAATTTAATATTTAACTGCTGCAGTATGTTATAGCAGCTCATTTATTTAATCTAATAAACAAAAACATCTTTGCAGAAACACTATTCCAGTGTTTTATAATTGAAATATTGGAACAATATTCGAATAAAATTTTAATACAGTATTAAACTTGTATAGAATACTTATTCACAACATTGTTTTTAATGATATTCTATATTGAATGATGTTTTTAATGATATTTAATATATTGAATAGCGTTACATTTATAATCAAATCCAGAATTAATAAATTCCTTCTATTGTTGCTTCATGTTGTACTACTGCTAAAATTGATTAATGAATGTTCAATTATGTTGACTAAAAACAACCCCTAAAATATCTAAATAATTGACAAATGTACAATTGTATATTATTTTCTTTAAAAAATTTGAGTTTTTAATTTTTTTTAAATATTGAAATGATTGCATACATTTTTTTCGTCAAGATATTATTTTTGCATTAACAAACCTTGTAGTGAATATCTGATAAATAATAAGAACATGCCAATTAAACATTAAAAAATAATTAAATAAAATATAACAAGAATCAAATCATACGTATGTTTAAAAAATACGTTCTTCGAAATTCCATAGCAGTTATAAAATATTATTTAAAAATTTCATTCATAGCAAAAATGAACTTATGTACAGTAAAATATTAATGATTTAAAACTTATCAGAAAAAAAAGAGAGCTTCAAACATAAATTCATGGTCATGGCCTCAAAAATTAGAAAATGAGCAAAAATACCTAAATAATGCTTTCGAGTAAGTTTTATTCTTTGTCACAGTTGTGAAATTCAATTGCTCAATTTTTGTTTTGCGAAAAAAAAATGACTTGCAAATTTCACATCAGAGTGCTTAGCCGATTTTAATGACATGGATATTATGGGGTGACTTGAATCCGATATATGAAATAAAAGTGGCAGATATTGTTGGAATTGAAAAAGTGTCTTTTTAATGATGAGGAGTTGATTCTAAGAAAACGAATAAGGAAATCGATTTTGTTTCTTAAATTATTTCAAGACTATAATTTTATTTCTTGGAAGGACTTTAAATGAGAACAGATCAGGACAATACCGTCCTCGTGTTACCTCGTAAATGATATTTTCTGTTAAAAGCTCATTGTGAGATAGAACAAGCAATGCTACTCAGCTGCAAAGACAGTTTCTTTTTCTACAAGGCGAATGATTTTAGGCCAAGCAACCAGAAATAAACATTATTGGATGGATTTCTGTGAGTATAAGACAATGGTGCAGGTTCCACAAATCTCAGGGTACAGTATTGATCCAAGATTGTGAGGGCTATTGAACATTGAGATTGTGTGTAAAATAATTGGAATGTAGTGCTGTTTATTCACAAATCCCGATTCAATTTAGAATGACAACCAGACATGTTTAAATATTAAGAGAAAGAGGATTCTAGATATGACTTTTCATACGGAAAAGATTAATTTACGAAAGAGGAGAGTTAGTAATAAGAGCTGGAATCTTAATATGAATGTACTGACATTCATGTATGGACATTCAATATATCATCCTGGAATCAGCATGTGTGGATGTCTGTACATCCTATGCAGATTCTAGTATGCATATCAATCAGAATTTGACTAATGATGCAGATAAGATACTGGGTCCTTATGTCGTACTATTTATTCTGCAGTCATTTATAGTTTCTTTCTTTGAATTTATGGTAATATCAGGCCTCATACAATTCGTTTTGTTGAGTACATGCTTGAAGCAGAAATAATTCAAAATATGGAGAAGCCAGCAAGTTCTCTGACATCAGTCCGATAAAACATATTTGAAACACATTCGTATGATACGTTGCTAAGATACCAATGCATTTTTTTACTGTTCAGAACTTGGAAATTGCTCTTCCTCCAGAGTGGAACAGTTTTCACTAGTTTTATAATTACTTCCTGCATTTATGCAAAAGAGATGAGCAGCAGTCAAGGAGACCACATTCAACGTTTTGCATTATTTATCAACATTGCACGTAAATAAATTGTTGGTCAGAATCATCTTTCTCCAAAGAAATGAAGTTCCTGTAACATTTCTTCGAGCCTTTTTTCCCCTGCAAATTGCTTTGTTAATCATGCAGTTTTTATTTTAATTTAAGTTATGACTGTAGAACAAAGACCCATTTATCGCTTGTTTTAAAAATGTTTGCAACAAATATATATTTTAATTTACTAATTTTCCGATTATTTTATAGGAATATAAATATATTATTCATATCAAATGATTCTGAAAGCTATATTCACTTCTTAAAAACTACATATTCAATACTTTAATACAGACTCAATTTTTAATCTACGCTCTATCTTTAAAATATATTAATTTTAAATAAAGAACTGCGATTATAATATTAATAAATAAAAGTTGAAAGCCCATTCAACTTCAAATCATGCTAAAAGTATGCTTTAAAATTGGATTCAGTAACAATAAAAAGTGCCTATATAGATATTAAAATTGAATATATAGATATTTGTTAAATATATCGAAGAACTTACAGCTCGTTTAAAAGTGGTCACTCTGTGTAGTTTTATTCTATAGGTTACATAACATTTTTATGTACCAAAAGAGACAGCAAAATCTATTCTCATGAAATCCTCCGTATGCTTTATGATAAAAATTTAGAAAAATAAAATTATGTGAGATAAATAAAGTTTATTGATATCATTGACTTGGACAAATAAAGTAGGATTTATTAAGAAAGTATTATTTATAATGACAATATACTAAGCTATTCTAAAATTAACTAGCTAAAGAGATAAAGAATTCTATAATTTATGCAATGTGTTTTTACTTCAACAGGATATAAACATTTCAACAGAAAAACAATATTTGTTATAACAATTATTAATATTAGTACTTACTTTTATAATTTATTCTTTACATTATATTAATTGTTTTCAATTTAATTTCTGCTATAAAAATAATAATGAAGCCATTGGTTAGTTGCGAGATAAATATGATATGAAGATATCAGAATATTTTTTAGCTTTGGTGAAATAGCTGCTGTTACTAGAGTATACCGATTATTTAAAAACAATTTGTGAAGATTCCTAATTTTACAAATTTTAAAATATAAGATTCTCCCCCCCCCCCCTCTAAATCTGATATTTTGGCTTTAACACAATGTGGAAAAGATCTCGCAGAAAAATTGTGAGATGGATAATTTTTTTTTTGTATTGCAGCGTCTATAAGAAAATTAAATTGAAGCGTGTTTAATATTTCGAGAAATGAGTAAACAGCATTTTTATCTCTAGCCATGAATTTCTGTAAGTAAAGTTTATGAATGAATGCCTGGGGTTCTACTATTTGGTTCCTGCTTCAAAAGTACGAGAACCCAACCACTTTCGGGCAACAATGGCACCTAAACTGCGTGTCCCACTGCATAAGTTATCATCACTTTCCCACCCTCTCTGCCTGTTGTATTAAAGAATGAAAATCCTATATCAATCGGGCATTAAAAAAAAAAAAAAAAAAAACACCTTTCCACACATGAAAACAACTTTCTTTGAAATGCCCTGCTGACAGTAAAAAATTTCTCAAATGCTTTACAACAGCCCTGCTTTATAAGAACAATGCCTTACAATAGGATGCTCAAGAGTTTTCAACTACTTTCTAGTGTTTGGCTCTAGGGTAAGCGGGATCAACAAAAATGTATGTTATACACACAGTCAACTATTTCGTAATCTAATTTTTATTCCCGGCTATGAAATAAACACAGTACCTGAGTTTCTGGTGTTATCTTCTGAGAATTTACAAGCCACACAAACGGAGAGACATTAGAACCCACAGAAAATTCAACATGCATCGATCACTCGAGTGCTATTGTTTTCGAAGAACTCTAACATCGATGTGAAAGTCAGACTGTGAACTGGAAGAGTACTTTTGATTTCGTTTTCTGCCAGAACTAGAGACACTGGGACGGGACGAGAGAGTCGTGTTGGAGTGAGAAGAGCGGTTGGTTTGTTCTGAGTACTTGGGGGTAGCGGAAGTCCGCACCCGGTCATTATAAAACTAAATGTCTTGAATAACGTGGAAAAATGTCTGAATTAAATGTTGGTGTGTTAATGTGTAATAAATGTTTCGTGTCCCAATCATTTGTTTTGTGTTATTTGACTATCCTGGAGACGACAGGATCGTGAGAACATCACAATCGATTTATAGCATTCTAGACAGGAGAATAAAGCTTTCTCCCACAACAGTCAGTACCTCGGTCACCAAACACTTCTTATATCTTCAGATGAGAAAAAATATAAATAAAAATATCCCTTCTTATTTGATAAAAGTATGTTTATACATTCATTTTTGTAATTTGGAAAGTAATAGCTATAAGTATAATGTAGAAGATTGATGATGTAGAAGAATATTAAAAAAAGAAATGTGTCTAGTACAAGTGCAAAAAGCCCTCGTTTCGTTACCAGTATTTGATGCGAAAAACAAGTGGAAAAATCTACTTATTCGTATTCAGAATTCCAAATATTCCAAAAGTTTTACGATTTTGAGAACTAGTATTATTATTCATATTTGTAAATTAAATTTAGCGATAACAAGATTTTATCGCCAAATCCAATCTTTATTTTCTCATCAAATGATTTATAAGATTAAAATATCCCAATCGTTGTATCGTAGACTGAGATCTCATTCGATTTCACGTCACGTGGTGGAAGAGTTACCGAGGCAGAGAGGGAACTGACGCTCACAATTCCACCTGCAGTTTCGTGTTATTGTGTTTTTTTAAAACTAATTAAAAGGATTGTTATGGGAAAAGCAGATGTGAAGTCCCCGCCACTAATCGCCTCATTTGCATTCCTAAATACTTTACACACTGTAGTAAATGTCATTAATTTGTGACGCGGTGTTCGAAGTGTGGGATCTACGATTGAGTGCCTTTTTCAGCTGTGATGGTTCATAGATTACGGAGCGAGATAGAGATCGAAATGATGTGGCATTCGGAAATATTTATCTCATTAAGTCAATTGAATACTGCTCTGTACGTGATTAGGTTTAGGTGTCAAACAATACTCGTATTTTCCTCTTGAATAATTAGCTAATTATTTTATGCAATAATTGGAATCTTTTTTTTATTTTTTCTTTCTCACCTTTCTGAAGGAATTATAGCATAATGTGAAGAATTTAAAATTAAGATTTTTTTCATCTATTTTGAAGTTGTTAATTTTATCAAATTATAATATATATATATATATATATATATATATATATATAGTGTGATTGATTTGTTTATTTTATAAATTCCTAATGTGTTTCAGTGAATTAATATCTCTTGCGATTAATCCTTTAATATCATTGATTTATTAATGTCTCTTGAGAGAGAAAACTTACAAATTCAATCTTAATTTGAATAATAGGAGACAGATATTCCTTTATTATTCTGTCAGAACATCTCTTAATTTGCTGTCTAAGGCTGCTGTAAGGCCGCCGAATGAATTGTCTTGTGGAAGAAATTTTGTAAGGTGTATTCGCTTGTTGCTAAGGAACGCGTAGAACTCTCAAGCACCAACCCCTATAGACGTGCAGGCAAAAGTTCAACAGCCATCTCTTGTTGCTCTATAGTAGCTAGGATCAAACTCGTGACCTTCCGCTCTAAAATACAATGTCCTTCCACTTAGCCATAATGAGCCCCAAAAGGATGTTGCGTGTAAGATTTACAAATTTTCTTTTTTAGTATATATAGATATACACAATAATGTTGGAATAATTTATGGAACAGACATCATATGTCATCTTCACTTAATATAGACCGTGAGGCGTATTAAATACCAACAAGAGAAAATCTTGAACTTCTAAGCGTTCATCCCAATAAACTAGCAACATACAGTAAACAGTATTAAAGATGAAAGCTGTTGGTTTATAACTACCATATTGAAGGATCAAAAGGAGAGAAAAAGCCAGAAACATTCCAAAATGTCTGTATCCAGAAAAGAAAAAGGCAAAAACTATATATCTGGTGGATTAAAAGAAACTAAAAATGAATCAAGACCTTCCATTCCAAACAGCGCGATATTACTTAAAGACCAAATGTGTTGCTCCTCCCTAATAAATTGAACAAAGCAGAGAAATGTATTGACAAAGAGAAAAAATAATCAATGCAAAATCTTAAAAGATAGATTTTAATAATTAAAGTTGAACACCTAACTGAAACAAACCCATTATTTTTGCTGTTGCTAAATACGCCACCCATTGGAAATCATTAGCATTTCTCGCATCCATGCTGTTCCGGCAATTCAGTTGCTAGCGATGTGATTCATCACCTTCCACCAGCCATGTATGACCTCCCAGACACTACAATAGCAATAATTAGAGCTTCCACTAAACGTTAACATCATGTTTTGTAACGAATCAATAAATTTGGCGAGCGGATGCTCGTTAACGAGGTTTTTAAGGACTTACTGTGTCGCCATTTCCCCTATTTTAACGCTTGAAATGTCATTCAATTCATCTATCTCTGAATCAGACCCTAGAAGTTAGGTAAGCTAGGATAAAATAGTCGATGTTTTATTTATATATATAGTCCTGTTTAACAATAGGAAAATATCAATTCCTAGTTTTTTAGTGTTTCATAGCAAAAACATTTAAGTGGCGTAATTTGTAAAAATAAGCCAAAATTAAATTGAAAAAAATATATGAAGATAAATTATAAGCTTTTAAAATCAATTCACGAGCATTTTTAAAAATTATGAGGATGTATGATGCACTTATTTATATAAAACTACGAAGCCATATTAACAGAAATATTTTTATATATCTTCTCTATGAAATATCACTCAACTTGAAATAAATATCATTATTTAATTAATAATAATAAAAAAGAGTAAATAGTATTATGCTGTAAGCATTTTTGTGTGCACCAATCGAAGAAAGAGTTTGATTTTTTTTTGTCGAGTGCCAGCCAAACTGGTAGTATGGATGCGTTGCTCCACTCTTTCAACTGAACTGCAATTGGGTGTGGAGTCCGACTTCCTCAGTACACAGATGCCATAGGAACCCGTTTATAGGGTAGGCAACCATTCACACAAGGAAAGGACAAAGACAGGAGAGAGAGAGAAAGAGAAAGTACAACCATGCTCCGACTGGGATTCGAACCCAGACCTCCCTATCCACAGTCAGGAATGCTGACCACTAGACAGAGTAGGCGGCAAAGGGTTTGATAATTTTAATATATAGAAAATATCAACTTCTTGGATGCATGAAACAAAATCAATATGTTGATTGGCACATAATACATACATTTTTAACAGCAAGTAAAATGAATTTAAAAAAAAACACTTCCCTTTGATCTAGTATTTCTAACACCGCTATTTTTTTTAATTTTTAAAGAATCAAAAAGTGACCATATAAATAATTATTTAATAATATGAATTTTAGTAAAGGTTATCATAAGAGGTATAATTTATATAAAAATAACAGCTTTAATAAACCAGAATGAATTATATCTTACTTCATAAATATTTAAAAATATTGCCTTATAATGGAAAGATAATGATGATTATGTGTTTAAAGAATACATCAACAACATGCAGATTACTTATTTTATGAAATTTTTTTTTCCATATAACTTTATTATCAAAATAGTCAAAATATAGTAGAAATACTTAATCATTGCAAAGATAAACACTATAAAAGAGTAAAAATTATGGTTCAACTTCTTTCAAGAGATTCAATACTGATATAAAAAAAAAACTTATTTTAGCTAGATTGATTGAATTTTAGAATCTAGTAAACTTGATAACTAAGAAAATTTAAATATTTTTATTATAGAAACACTTGATTCTACATCATTGGCCATCAATCATCACAGATGCATGAGATTGGAGCGAGAAAAAAATTATATGTAACAGCAAAACAGAAAACTCATTACAATACAACAAAACCATAAACTCCTAAAAATAAAAGAAAATCATCGGATAATGCCAACTATGGTATAGATCAGGGGTGGCCTAACTTTTGGGATCCGGGGTCTACTCCACATTTAAAAAATCGAAGGTGGTCTACCAATGGCACAGCTAAATTAACGTACATATTTATTTTCGGTAAAAAGAAAAAATTGTAAATTATGTAATTTTTCTAAAAAAAAAACTTAATATTCACAAAATAAATATTTACAGACGAAAATAATAAAAGTATTCATATATCAAAAAGTGACCATCCTATTCACTTTGTTTAGTTGAAATTCGGCACTGTATATCTGCGACAATTTTATCATATTGTGCCTGGTACGAGCTTATTGCAATGCATAAACACGAAATTAAATGTTCATCTGTTAAATGCGACCAATGTTTGTTTTTTGTTCATGGTTGAAAAAGCAGATTCGCAAAGATACGTCGATACAAAGAATGATATGATTTCAAATACAAAATCAATTTGTAAATATTTGGAAACGTTTCCTCAGAAATTAATTTCCAAAAATCAGTATCGCTAAATATGCTCTGGATTTAAAAAATATATCGCATCTTAATTTAATAATTTCTTCTTCGACCGTGACTGATGTGATATTTATTAAATGTCCTATTTTTTCAGATACTCCATCAATGTTGACAGTTTCATTAAATGAAAATATCATAAAATTTAGTATCTCTTTCAACCTAATTAAGTCAGCGAATCTTCTTTCAAATTCTTCAAACAAAACAAGTAAGTGTTAAGTAAAATCTTCGAAGTCTCAGTTTGGATTATGGATGCACTCTTACTCCATGTTTTTGAAGTTTCTCAATTCATGTTTTCGTAATTGAGATGCATACCTTTCTATAGTTTCTTTGAATGTTTTAATCACGCTCATAATGTCCGCTTTAGGTTTTATATATATAAATCGTAATCCTTTCATCATAAATCTTTAAATCGTAAATCTTTGCACAGTTTGTTTGGGTTTTAATGCGTAAACTGTAGTAAATTTTTATTTTAAATAATTCATTGGTTCTATATCATAAGTCATAAATTAAATTGGTAATATCCGAGGCCATTATCGGGATGGCTAGCCCTCCAGTATCACCTGCATGAGTTTTTTCTAGCAATGAGAGACTGTTTAGTAAATGATCTTTGCCCATCTCAGAGAGACTGGATAAAAAGCACAAAGGACTATTATGTATACCAATACAGTATAGATGTTTAGAAAGTCAATCATGTCCAATCTTCAGACTTGCACAATTTTGGACTTTGATTTGCGTTGCTCGTAAAGGTTGCTTTAGTTATTAGGAATTATTATCGCAAATGATTAAGAATGAATGGACAGCTAACCCCTCTGCAGAAAATCAGCCCACTCGTGAGCAGGGCCTCGGTGACTTGTTTGGTTAGGGTGCCCTTTTGATTATTGGAAGGTAGTGAGTTCGAATCCCATCTAAACCGAAGATCCTATGTACTCATTAAAAGTGGCTGAAAACATGTTAAGTAAGCTATCATCAAAATTTCCTCTAAAGGAAATTATATATCCGAAGATGTCAGGTCAAGTATTGGTGTCTTCTGTTTGGTCCTAAATAACGAAGACTCCAACCGATTGATTCTATCTAACTGGCTAACTCAGGGCTAGGTATAAAGAATTATGCTGGTGCAATGACAACACTCGTTGATTCTATACCTAAACATGTTACTGAATGTATTCCGTAAAGGATTTTGCAACAAATAAAAACAAACTTAATGGTCATCATTTGACTTTCACCACTTTCTCACATGCCTATGCTTCCTTGGAGTTACATTTTCCCCGTCACGCATAGTATATTGTTATCAATAATATATAGAAAAAATTATAACAATATTCATGTCTAATATTCCAAATACTTGGATTCTTGGCTGAGTGAATTGATTTGGGAAAACCTTAATTTGCTATTTCAAGCCTCCATGACTTTTTTGGTAAAATGCAAGGTAAGGTTATTAAATTGAAAAATAAGAATATAAAAATATTTCATATGAACACTATAAGAAAGTAAAATGCACATAACAAGATGTTATTTACTGATAAAGACGCAAATGCATTCAATCGTGCTTACTAAGTCTTCTGAAATGCACTTTATCTACTTTAATAGCAATATAGCAAACTTCATTAAAGAAGAAAAAGAAGGACAAAATTATAGCTTTTTTATACCCTGAAGTATATTTCTATAAACAGTAAAAATGCAATTTTTTACAATTTGGAGAATTATCCCTCTTTTTTTAAATTTTATATTACTTGGTTAATATTTTTTATATTAATTGATTACTTGAATTGATTAGAACAATAGGTATTTCTATCAAGACGTAGATGTAATCGCCTTACATTATATGATTTGTTGAGCAAAATATTATATATATATATAAGTGTAAATTCCTTAACGTATTCCATCAGTTGTTCTGGAGAAAAAAAAAGAAACAGGACTTCCATTACACTTGTTGATTGGGTAAGTTGCGTTGTTTACATTATTACTTTGAATCTTATATAAGCTCTCAATAATCAGCAAAAGTAAGCAAATCATAAATTTTTAGAAATGTTTATTTAATATTTAAGCAACACCCTTACAACTTTGAAACTGATTTTTTTTCTTCTTTTCTTTAACCACTGATTTTCTTTCATTTTGAGTAGTTTTTCCTACTCAAAATGCGAAATTTTACTGCAAACTTTAGAATTTAACACTTTGCGTGCTGTAAGTCACCACATCAGGTAACGTGGCCACTTGTTTATACCTTTCCGTATGGTAGCAGTTGTTGCCATTCCAAACTTGATTGAGTATAACAAGACTTTACTGGGCAAACTCTAAAATATGGGTTGGGACTTCGAATCAAACAGAATTTATCATTAACTGGAAATGGTTTCGTTCAATTATCCTGAGATGAATAACTGTTATTCATGGACTTCACGTACCTAAATAAAATTGCCAATCTTCATGGTGATATTAAGACATTTCATAAGATAAATAGTTAGCAAAATGTGATGAACATCATTCTATATTAACTTAAGCGAATAATTTGGATTATAGGATAAGATAATCCAAACTCTGAGATTATAGACATGGCAAAGTCATGACAAACAAAGAGCCATTGATAGTCATGTTCTCGTGCCCATATGAAAGTCATGTGATCATGACTATCACATGGCTCTTTTAGACCACGTGATAGTCATGATCGAAATTAAATTTCATGTATAAAATCTGTTTCCTACAACATTTTTATAATTAATGATGACTTTGGGAACAACCTGGACAATTTATATCAATACCACTTGAATTGTTATACATATATATTACAATGTTTATCACTTTAATCTATATGTGTATATTAAATAATATTTAATATATAAAAATAAATTAAAATTGTCTTTTTTAAAATTAAATTTAATGCAATACAGAATTTTTTATTGATAATTTAGAGAAGGGCAAGCAATTTGGGACATTAAAAAGTACCAAACTTTGTATAAGTCTTTGAGAAATTTTCTGGGTGATTCAGTTATTTTCAATATTTAAATATTAACATAATTACAATTAAATATTTAGATTTTTGAAAATTAGCATCAGTTTTCAAATAAATTTTGCATACTTAATTTCCTTTCAAAAAAATGTCTTCGCATATTGAAAAATTTTAGCGAATATTTGGCATGCAATGTAAGCGTAATATATGGTGAAACTAAATAGACTTAATGCATTAAGTATTCAAAACAGATTATTTTTATTTTGTATATTGCACATCAATATATATATATGTAAATGTTTTATGCCTTAAATGTCTGCTATAAAATAACCTACGACATCGAGATGAAATTTATCCTTTGAGAGAAAGTCCAAAACTTATCTGTAAATTACATATCTATAATTGTTTATTTAGTTCTTAGTTAAGTATCAGTTGCAATAAATGCATGTTATTTTTTCATTGATTCCTGAAAATTGAATTTAAACAATTTAACGAGAGTATGAAAAATATTTTCTGAAAATGAAAATTTAAATTTAAAATTGTTTTTGTGGAAATCTTTAATAAGAAAAGAACTTTAATTTGAAGAGAATCTACTTTAATTAAAAACAAGATTGAAATAAAAACATTTAATTTTGTAAACAATTTACCAATTTCGCTATTTTTTATTTTAAAAACGTTTGATTCTTTGATAACCCAAAGCTTTTGTTTTGGGTTATCATAAAATAAAAAATAAAAATTTCATAATATTTACGTCATAGCACATCCGCTTTTGTGCTATGACGTAAATATCATGAATATGACAAACACTTTTTCAGAAGAGAAGCAATTTTTTCAGTCTGAGATGGTTTTGATGACTTTATTCTCTTAGAATTAATTAAGGAAGCGAATCAATAAAATAATTGCTAAAATAATTTCCTGAAGTCATTGTTTACCCAATTCCATATATGTTCAAGTTTTAGAAAAGTGCTTATTTAAGATATTTAATTACGAAGACATATGTATAATCAGCGTAAATTCCTTCTGATTGTTTTTATTACTTTAGTTAATGATGGAAGATAATTATGTTCACTCATTATATTCATGAATAATAAAATAATAAAAAAGAAATTAAACGATGAAAAAATTGGAATGTTTAAAAAGAATTTTCCTCCATATTGTTGCTCGCACAGAATGTTTTTAAATTAAAATTTAATTCTCAATATAAAAGTGTATTTGCAAAATTTATCTGTTTTATAAAAAAGATGTGAAATATACGTAATAACTTAAGATATATATATATATATATATATATATATATATATATATATATATATATATATTTGCTTTTATTTATTATTGTAAGTCATTCAAATGCTTGACTTTATGTTTATTTTTATTAATTTATAATTATTTAATATATTAATGTGAAATTATATTTTTAAATATTAGCAACGGGCTATATGTTATTAAATTTTAAAATTACAAAATTGCTTCTCATTTTGAAATTTCTTGCCATATTTTTTTGACCATTTAATTTTTTGAAAAAAATGATGTAATGAGTTAAAAACATAGATTTATTGAGAGAATATAATTTTTTTTTGCAAAACATTTTTATTATCTTATTTATTTGACAAAAAATAAGTTTGAAAAATTTTGAACAAAGTTGATATATTTTTTAATGGTTTCTTCAATCTTCCAATTTTTAGCCAAATGTTCAATTCAGTCGTAGTAACGGTATAGCTGTGAAATAGAAAACGTATTCCCTTTCTTCATTCTGTCTAAAAATCTTTATGTTGACTGAATCTTTGTGTTCTAACAACTTTTTGGTTAATTTCCTTCCTCAGGTAGGATGCTGAAGTTATAAGCAGAGGATGCTAGCTCAGATATCGACTTCTTCCCTGATCGTTGCTCGGAATTGGAAAACACTTTCTCCTGGGGTGTCTCTTCCAAAACATTAATGAAAAGCTGTCAATAAATTAAACACAATATAGCTCACAATATATTAAACATGCAGTAAAAGAGTTCTCAAATGATTCCAGCCTAATTAATAATAAACAAGGGTATCCATATGCAAAAAAGTGAAATTTTATAGTATGTAATGAAAATAAATGAAAATAATGAAAGTAAAAATATAATAAATTTGAAAGCAAAATATTAAAGAAATTCAATCTAATATCTATAAATCTTAATCTAAAAGAGATAGAGATTTAAATAGTAACCAAACTGTATGGTAATTTTTCTTGTGCGATTGTGTTTAACAAGAAGGCTATATATATTTTAAATAAAATGATATTGAATCTAACTGTAAAAATCACTGGTACTTTCTATTAACCTATAATGAAATTTCACAATTAGCTGTTGCTATATAATCTAATTATATTGCTTCAAAATACTGAAAAACAACTTTGCTTTGAATTTGTAACACGGTTTACGATATAGGAAGGTCAAATGAAACCATAGGCTAAAAACTAGCTTGTAGAAGATGTCTGGACATTTTGATTTATTATTAATCATCTGGATTTAGCTAAGCTTCAAACAGCCTTTCCTTTTGCTTAACTTTTTATTCATGCTTCCATATTTTTATTACTCTCCTCAAGGAAATGAAGTTATTCAGATCTAGTTTATTGAAGTTATTTAATTGCAAATTATTCATTCCATCATCAGTCAATATAAATAATGAGACAATTTTTTTTTATCTCAGTTATATTTGAAATTATTTATGACATATATTTTAACATAATGTAACAGTGTTAAAATACATAACATATATAACATTATGTAACCGTGCTAAAATATATAACTTAAATTTTGTCATTGAAAAATATTCGAATTTTTTTCTCTGAAATATAGATAATCTCACAGAATGAATAATAAAGAATACCATTTTCATAAAATACCAGTTCAGATGTAGAACTTTTAAAAGCATCTGAAATAATACTATCTAATTCAAATTCTCATATTATATTATTGAATGTGCCATTGAAAAATAATGATCTTGCATGAAATCCTATTAATTTCTTGTCACAAAACTAATATATTCATGAACCTGTTTGCATTGGGTTTTTCAATCCTGGGGACAAAAAATTGAAAAACTGTAATTTCTGAGAAGACTGCAGCAGTGCTGATTCCATAAAAAAAATGTATGCTAAATTGACTAAGGAACAAAAGAGAAAAACTTATTTAAAAAAAATTGTAATAATAGGAAGACGAGGAAAAAATAGTAATTTTCTTAAAATATTTTTCGAAACCTGTATAAAAGTGCTTTTTAAAGTAATTTTATGCAGGTTTCGAATGACGGCACACTTTAAGAATTAGATGGCACACATTGTGATGTGGCACTTTTGTGTGCCACCGCACAATGTGTGCAATCTAATGTGTGCAATCTAATCCTTAAAAATTCACTGTAAAGAACCATATTAGAACAGTTAAGTACCATATTTTTACATTTAAAAACTGTTTTTATCTTCGATAACTGTGACCTTTCATAAGGTAAAATATTTGCCCCACTTAAAAAAATTTCAAGTGTTTCCTATGTCTACATTTGCAATTTTTTACATATTATTTTCTACGTCTTACAAATACATATTATGTGTATTCAGATTTTTATAATTAACAAAAAATAAAAAGAATGAAAATGATCAAGAATGTTGAATGTAGAAGATGATAAGAAAACCACAAGTCATTTTTACGACAAATGAAATTATAAGAAAACATCAAGCTAAAATTTCTCAATAAAAGTATCCTTACCCATGTAATTAATCCCTTAATAAACGTACTGTTGTTTTTGTAATATATATTATCTTTATTTTACATTCAAATTATTATCATAAACTATTTTATACAGCACATTATAAATAAGTAAACAACTGATAAACTTATTTTTTTTGTGGGCCACCAAATTTTGAAATTATTAAATGTGTGTCGCAACAAAAAAGGATGGGGGGGGGGGGTGAGAATTATTGTTATTTATATTGGCTAGAATTGTTTATCTTTTCACATTTAATTTGTTGAAGATATTGTATACTATTTTCCTTACTTGTCTCTAATGTAAAATTACAGACAGTTTTGACTAGTTTCATAATAAAATAATTTTAAGTTGTATTATGAAATATCCAATTTTAACCAATATTCATTTGATTAGATTGAAATTGATTGTCTTCAGAATGTTTCTGTTGAATAAAAATAAATAGACGTTTCGTTTCTACTCTATACATACATTATGTCGGAGTGGGTGCTTGGGAGTTTTCGAATTTACTCTTTCGAGGCAGCTCAGAAAATTCTCTCTAGAAGATGAATGTCATGAATGTTATGTACAAAATCCTTATATCTTTTAGTACTGAAATAATGTGAAATAGTTGTTAAGCTTCAGCTTTCTGTATCTGCTACTGCGAGGGGGAATGCTTGGTTGTTTTCAAGGTTTCTTCTTTGAAGACAAATAAAAATTACTTATTACTTAAGAAATCTTCTTGGAAAGGTAAAATATCATAAAAGGTTTTACACAACTGTTAGGTCAACTGTCTATATCGAAATTATTTAAAATAAAACTAAAAGTAATCTTTACACTTAGAAGTCTTCTAATTTTCAAAGTTTTTCTTAGTAAAATCATCCTTTGTTTTGTTTGAATACTTTGTTCCATTTTTTATGACTATATAGCATTTTGATCCATGTAAATTAATTTAGAAATGTCAACTACAAATTCCATCCAATACTATATTACATAAGCGAATCACAAAAGAAAGGTGAAAAAGATGTTTTTTTTTTTTTTAAAAAAAAAGATCCCAATAGCTGGTAAAATAAAGGTCATTATTCGTTTTGAGCTTCAGACGGCGAGGAAGAGAGGGGGTGAGCAAACGATTGCCTTTTTCTACTTGGGAGGGCTCACCGGACGAATGGTACCCCACCGCGACAGAAACAGTAGAGGTGATATCATAATATTATCGACCAGTAATTTAAATGTCAAGAGAGGCAGGTTAACTAACTTGGGGGTCCACCTCCGAGCAAAGAACAGACTTCTGCTACCCAATACTCATCAAGACTTGAAAGGGGATTTTTTTTAACACGATTTTTTATTTCCTATCTATTTTATTGTTCCACGAATTCGAACTTGTCATTCGGGAAGAGAGTGAGGCAAAGCGGACTGATTCACAGTTGTGACGTAATTGAGAAATCTTCCCTTTGATTATTCTAACAGGTGGTAAGATTTTCGGTAATTATATTTGGCTCTCTGATTTGGAGCTCTTTATTAATGACTTCATTTGTTTCTGTTTGGAACTATGTTTATGTGACATTTCCAGTTCATTAAATTGTTCGTGCTAATGAGATTTGGCAATGTTAAAAAAATGTTATTTAAATCTTATTTCTTCTTTTTTTAGTAAGATAGGTAAAAAAAAATAATAATAATAATAATGCCATGAGATTACTGTAGTTCAATATATATATGTATGCATATATATGTACACAGCATTACATATATTATAAAAATACTATCAACTGAAATTTTATATATATGTAAAATCATAACGATATGCATATATATTTGCAAGAACAGTTTTACATTGTTTAAAAATGCATTTCTGATGTTTACAAAAAATGACATAATAAGCAATTATATCTTTCGATCAATGAAATATCAAATCGTTATAAAATAGTACGAAAACTGATATGTATTTATCGATCGATGCAAGTGTGTTGTTGTTTCTAATCTTGGTGTAAAGTTCTTACACTATTTCCATATAAAACGAAGAATCTCTAAAAAATCTATAAACAGCAATGCAAGGTGTTCAGCATGGATATGACTTGTATTGCTTGTGGTCATCGTTTTCTATGGTAGTTCATTGGAATGGACTATTCTATTCCAGTGGTTTCAGGTTTAATTTAAGCTCTGACAACGTATGTGTATATGCTTGCAGATCATGTAACAAGAGCTTCATTCTTGACTTTCACTGGATTCGGCGAAATTTTAATTCTGAGAGACTATTGGTAGGAAGTGCTGTTTAATTTAATTCCTGTTCATCCTAAGTACAAATATTAGAAGGGTCAAAGTGTGGCTTTATATCGAAATGTTACGAATAAAATATTCTGCAGCTATTTTTATTTACTATTAAGATACATAGGACTCAAAAACCATTTTCTAACAAAACAATTTCTTAAGAAATGTCAGAATACTCGAGGCTTGTTATAGTCCTTACAGCAAATATGTTCCACACATATATCTTAATCGAATGTTTAAAGCATTGCTTAGAATATGATATACATCTGTTTGTTTTAAAAGTTTCACTCTTGTTGTAGGATTTCCAGATCGGAAGTAGACGTAGTGATTTGATATCAGCTGATAGTTGTAAGTTTCTGTCGAATGAGTCCTCAAATGCAATAAAGTTACTATTGAGAGACAAACCAATTCCCCAACCTGCATTTATGTTCGAAGTATAGCAAATTTTCAAAATTACGAAGCAGCATAGTGAAGTTTCAGAATAATTCTTCAATTAGAATTCATAGCTAAAATTTTCATTTTATTGATGAAATTTTTAGCAATGAATATATGTGTTATTTTTCTAGAGTATATGGACTACTTTAATCCAACAACAACTTTAGGTTTCTATAATACTAATTTATTTTTGAAAATGGAGCATTTTATTAAAAATTTGCTATATTTATTAGAAAATTATCTGACTAAAATGTAACAAGTTTCTACTCAGATTTCTTAAGTTCGTCTTACTTTAAAAGCATGACTAAATTGTGATTCATAATGAATCGTATTTATGACAGATCATAATGGATTATGACAAACGAAATCAAAATAATAAATCATGTCATCAATCAAATTACTTAATGTATGATTTCTAAGAAGTTGCTGAGAATGATTTTAAATTCCTTATAGCTAAGTTTATAATTTAGAAAAAAGTTACTCTTATTATAGTGCATGATTATTTTTTCATTGAAAAATTTTTTAACTGACAAAATTTCTATTTTTACATAAAAAAGACTAAAATAAACAAGAATTAAAAATGTTCTTACATAAAAAAGTTTCTTTTAAATAATAATCAAGCAATGACTTTTTTTAAATCTATATACTTCCATCGAAACGAGATTTTAGTTAAAGATGATTATTTCTCTAAACGAGCAATACATTGCCTCTAATGCAATAAACACCCAAAAAACTTAAATTTTTTTTTATATGAATTTAAATAAACAATTTACATGCAAACATATTAATCAAGGAGGATTTTTTTCTCTGTAAATTCATAAACTAATCCATTATACTAATATAAAAATAATAATACAAAAAACTACTTAAAGTTAAATAAATATTATACATTTTATGTTTTTCAAAATAGTTTCCCATTAATTTACAAAAATGACTTTTATTTTTTATTTTTTTCTACCTCAATTTTTGTATTTTACTATAAATTTTATCGATATATTTAATATTGTATGCTAATTTAGTTTTGTATTGTGTATTAATGAAAATTTTGTAATGAATTCTAGAGGAGAATATTAACTAACAATATTTGCCAATTAATTTAGGAATCATTAAGCTATAACTTACATTTTACTTAAATATTAATTTGTTAATTTTGCTTGTTTTATATTATTATTACTAATAATAAAAATGACTTTTTTGACTAAAAATAAAAAAATTGGGGTACTTTTTATAAATTTCAACTAGATTCAGTATGGCAGAATTGAAATTAATTAATAATATAGTTCCGAATTTGCCCATTTAATTTATTTTAGAAGACATTTTGTACCCCTTTTCTTTTTCTAAATTCAAATAATACAATATCTAAAGATTTTATGGAAAAAAATTAAAAAGCATCTAAAAATGTAATCAAGACCTTAAAATATTTTAAAGAATTCAATAGGAATTTATTGGATTTATAATTAATCAAGTTTACTAAGGTTATAATAATAAATAAACTTTATCACAATATAACAGATATTAGGATTTATTCATATATAATATATAAGAAATTATGTTCAATTAGACTATATTACAATAGGATAATAATTCATAAAAAAACTGATTAATATGTTTCATCTCTCATATGAATAACAATAAAAAACATCGTAGATATATATGAGTAGAGAGACCATCAATTAATTTACAAAATGTAAAGTAAACTATAAAATGCAAGAATCTCTAAACAAAAATTATAAGAAAATTAAATTAGATGTGACATAAACACTAGTTTAAATTATCGTAATTAATAAATTTTTTCTAAGGAAGTCTGTAAACAAATAAAGAAAATTAATGCCGATGAATGATAAAATTTTAAGTAAAATTATAAAAATTAATAATACTTTTAAGTAAATAAAGAATATAAAAAAACAAGCTCCAATGAACTCGTGAAAATTTATTTTCAAAACAAATCACATTTCTTATAATTATTTAATAGTATAAAAAGAGAACAGTAGGAAAAAAATAAATCACCAAATTTATAAAATGGCTCCAAAAGAATTACATACACAGTCTGTGCCATATTTATATATTTGTTTTTTTATTTACATAGTAAACTTACTTGAAATTGTTCTGTGAATGATCGAACTGCTAATTTAAAAAATTTGGATTATTTTTGTTCTCTTTGATTTAGATTTTGCTGCGTTAATGTGATTAGATTACATTTGCCAATTTTTTTAAACATGCAAAGGAAAAATTCCAATGTTATATAAAATTAATATCAAATGATATTTAAGTGTATTGCTATATGGTAGCTACAAAATAAGTTATTAATTTGTTGATACGATATCAAAAGTCGAAGAATTAAAAAAGGGATAAAATGGAGCCTCAAACTTTAGAATACTCAATCGTAGATTTAAATTAAAATATTTATAACTGTAATAAATCATTTCAATCGTGTATAGATATTTTATTCTTTCAAGTTATCATGAGAAATTATCTCCATTTTCAATAGCTGGAAATGATAATTAAATGCTTATTATTCCATACTGCATGCTAAAAAATATTGCATATCAATATCCTTTTTATAATTTAATTACTGTTATTTGATTTACAAAATAAAACTTAATTCTTTTTAACAAAAAGTTTATTTTTTTCAATGAAAACTTTGTAAAAATAACAATAATCCTATAATAATACTTAACAGCTGTCTCTGACAGCAGCTGCCTAAAATTGATGTCTGATGTGAAAATAAGGACAATCTACACAAAATAAACGACTGGAGAGAACTTAGAACAAAAATTTAAAAGTTTTTTGAGTGAATTCAACCAATATTTTAAAGTTTAAACACAATAAACAAAAATTGTTATTTCTTTAAACTACCGCAATTTTTTTTCTATTTGTAATTGATGCAAGCAATAATTAAAAAATTTTAGTTATAATATTTTGTTCTATAGCATACAAAAAATATTGCTTCATTTTCCTTTGATAATTTAGTTTTTAATATTTGAATTTCAATGTAAAAATTACATTAACACTCTTTTAAACAAAGAAATGGACACTTTTTCATTGAAAACTTTGAAAAAAAATGCCAATAATACTGATAATAATAATACTTTGCAGCTGTCACTGGTTGCGGCTGCTTAACTTGATGTGTGACGCGAAAATAAGAAAAGCCCACACAAGGAAAATGATCGGGTATTACATAGTATAAAAAGTTTTCATTTTCGCTCTTGTACTATTCCCATGAGAAACACCACAAACTTTTTGTGTTTGGAATCTTGAATTTCTGCGTCGATTGTCAACCTTGTGTTTCTCAGTAACAATTATTAAAGTGATTCTGTTTTTATTCGTCTATTTTTTTATATATTTGCGTAATGTCACAGGAGACACTTCGCCAGATCGTCTCGCCTCTCGTTGCAACCCTTGCAGCATTTAAGTTGTCATTTCGTATGATTCGCAAAGATTTCCTTTACCACTGTCTTCGTTCACTCCATTTTTGCAAGGCGAGTTGCCATTCTCTAATAACAGTTATTCTAAAATAATTTCGCCAAGAAGAGTTGTCAAATGTAATATAGTTATATTTTTGGAAATGTTACATAATAGAGGAAATCATCGAAAAGAGTTTGTATGTATTTTTAAGAAAATGAAGGAAAAAAATTAAAAAATAATTTATTTTGTAATTTTTATTTATAAAATATAATTTATTGTATTTGGGAATTCTTTCATTG
>JAPDSC010162448.1:0-10868 GCA_026290005.1 Latrodectus geometricus | reverse complement strand
CATGTTCTCGTGTATGACAGTTCTATACAGTAATAACTATAAAATCTTTCTTGAAAGAAATCCTCCAAATCATTCTAATTATACAAGTTAATCAGTAATTAATAAAGGTAATTCAATAATGCAGTTTTGTGCGGTTTTGAAAAATTAATTTTAATTAACCTTATATCAGTCAATTTTTAATTTGCATCCTTTTTGAAATAATTCTAAAAAATTTTTATTTTTCTAAATAAGTATTTTAACTTATTTGTGCTCTCTACAAAAAATGGTAAAATTAATTTTATAAGTTGCTTATACAATTCAATATGTAATAATTTATTTCACTTAGTCAAAAAAAAAATACTAGACTACACTTCAATTTAAGATACTCTCAACACATTTTTAAATTTTACATGTTTTTTAAATTAAAAATGATAAGTGTATTCTGCTTATTAAATTGCTCTCTCAGGAACGTTTCACTCTATGCATTGTATATCACTATAACAAGTTTTAATTTCAGCACTTTTCTTTATCAGTAAAATTTCATTATAAATCTTATCAACAGCTAAATACCTTTTACATTTTACTCCAAAAAATAAAATTTATTAAAACTGATTTGTTGTGTGAAAATGATTTTTAATCTACAGTGCTATTTTCTGATAAATAAGTCTTTAAACCTGTAGAAAATTGAATATTAAAGCTTTTTGCTGAGCTGACAACAAAATGATTTAAATAGCTTGTCGGTTTGATTCTTCCCTCATTGGTTGTTTGTCTTAGTTTTGAATCCACTTTAAACTTTCCTGGTGCACTTTAAGCTGTATATCCTGTTTTAATTTGGTCTCATGTGAAAAAAAGGAAAGTAAAAATATGTTTATTGAATGATAAAGAAATCAAATCTTTATAACTATATTTTAACCTGATGAATTCAATAGCAAATCACACAATTAATTTTAATATATATATATATAAAGCAAAAATTTATAAGATCTATAAAATTATATATAATAAATTGAAAATATTTATAAATAGAGAACTAAAATTATTTTCTACTGATATTTATTTTTGTCAATGTTATAGAATCTTTAGTTACTGAAGTTAGGTTTCCCTTTTATATAAATCTCAATTAAAATGGGGTTATTTAGTTAAAAGTTACTTAAAATGAAGTAACTTTTTTCACTTTTAAAACTTTCGTAAAATTTTTTTTTTTTTTTTTTTTTTTTTTACTTAGCAAACGTCTTTACAAAAGAATCGATTTTGTATTTAAATTTTTAAAAATTCAGTAATTCTAAACTAAAATAAATGTGTTTATTTATATTATAACAAACACTTCTGAAATCATTCTAGAAGTATTAATTTTTGTTTTCTTTGTTGCATTATTGTAAATAACATATATGCTAATGTAAACCAATAAAAAATATTGGGTAAATATTAGCTATAAGGTTAAATTAACTAGTAAATATTGTTTCAAAGAAATAAAATTTTATTTAAATTTTAACGGTTTATTGATGGTAATTGAAAAAATCTTTTCATATTTACTTTAATTCTAGTTTTTAAAAAATTTGCTTAAAGGATTACTTTAAGTAAACTTTCACCTGATATAAAAATGAGAATAATGTTGTTCTTATATAATTATCAATGATTATGTTGATACAATATTCTCATTTTCAGAAAATTGTAACATTGGAAAAAATTTCAATAATTGAAGCCTTCTTATGAGATTTATTAATAATTCTACTGACAATAATTTTGTAAATTTTAATACAAATCTATTATAGAATATTTTGTAATATTATAGTTTTATTTTTCTATATATTTGTCTCATTATGATTTTCATGTATTCCTTTTTAGCTACTTAATTTAGTAATCTTCAAATATATATTTTACATTAATTATGTAATTATAATCATAAAGACATGTAAATCATTTGTAATTTGATCTAATTTTGGTAAATTTTTAAATTATATTTTCAAGATTTTGAAATGACATTTATAGAATATTTACTTGTATGAATGTTTAGTTTATTTAAATGAAAAAAAGAAAAAAAAAAAAGAAAAAAAAATATTTTTTATCAAAAAATATTTTTTTAAATACTTGTTTTATATAACTTAAAGTTTGCAAAAAATCCTGGTTTACTTAAGCTTATATTTGAAAAGTTCCTACCTTTGAATTGACAGTATGTTGGCAAGAGCAAAATTTTGTTTTTTGAATGTATTTAATATCTATTTATATTATTCTATAAAGAGTTATGTTGTAATTTTGAATAACCCACTTCTTCTTAAATGGATAATATTGTTTTTTTTTATTAAATTTTAAATTCTGTGTGAGATAACAATTTCTATCCTGAATAATTTTTTAAGTGTAATTAAATGAAAATTACTTTTCAGTGTCTTCAATATTATATTAAAATTATAAAAAAATTATTTTTTAGGTGGAGGTAAGCTGATAGATACAGTTAATTATTATGGTCCATTACCTTCTGCTTTGACCTTGATGAGGATTATGGCATCATGTAACGAGGAATTAGCATTACATTTGGTATGATTTTACAAATTATTTTTTTTTAATTTGATATATGCTAAATATTTCAAATAAGTAACTGTTATAAGCAAAGATATTATATATATTGCTAACAAAGTTATCAATTTCTTTCTGTATTCAATAATTGTGGATAGTTATATATTCAAATAATATTCTGTCTAAAAGTAATTTCATATACTTCAAAATTATCAAACTTTGTTATTGTATTATATACAAAATTATAGTAACAAATGTGTTGTATCAAATTTATGTGCTTTTCATTTTTTTACTTCACAAATGGTTTTTGCAGAATGAACAATTTTTTTCTACAATATTAACATATGAAAACAATAAATGCAAGAAAAATTTCACTGTAAATGTGAAATTTTGCAATTAAAATCAATTAAGACTTCAATGAAATAGAATTTTTTATCACTTTAAGTATTTGTTTAAAAGATGTGTTTGTAAAAATGTAAATGGTCATCAAGTTTGGTAACTTGCCACAACATTTGTTATCTTTTCTAGAAAAACTAACAAAAATTGTATATATAAAATTTCAACTCTTCTATAAACTATGAACTCATAGTGCTTTGAACTATTATGTACATAAATTTTTGATGACATAAAAGTTTTTTTTATTATTATTATTAAGCTAATATTAACGGAGCTTTAAATTTTCTCTTAATAATAAAATTATGTTCAAATTTTCCAGTGCAATTAAATGTAATTCAATTTTTAAGAGATTTTTTTTCATGAAAAATGATCCCTTTTCATGAAAATGATATCCTTCAATGTTAGAAACTATTATAATTTTATAATAGTTTCTAACATTGAAGGATATCCATTCAAGTGTTAAGCTGTATAGTTGTTTTTAAGTGCTACTTTATTTTAAATTAAAGAACTAAAATCTAAATTATGAGAATGAAATGGTTGATAAACAACTAAATATATATTATATTTTATTATTGTATGTAATATATTTTACTGAGTTATTAATATTTTTTCTGATGTTAAAAATCTCAAAATTAGGATATTATTGTTTGAATTTATTGATACTTTTTTCCAATTTAGTTGATTAAAATAATAAGTGTTTAAAATCAACAGGTATACCTACTTATTCATGGGAATTGTTTGAAAATTGCACATTTTTATGTGTATTTCTTAAAAATTTATTCTCTTTCTTGGAGGAATTTCACCATTTGCATAGATTCATTAATATATTTTATTAAATTAGCCAGCTTGAAGATATGAAGTAAAAGGAAAAAAAGCTTTTCATGTTTATTGTAAAATTTAAAAAAACTTTTGTGAAATTACATTAAAAAAACTATTTATAAAAGTAAAAATAAATAACTTTCAATAACGCTATATAAACTACAAAATCAATTTATAAATTTTAAAAAATATGTAGAATTCTTAGAATCCAGAATTCACGTGTTGAATATTATTCTTAAACAATATTATAGACTTATAATATTGTGGAAGAACAATAAATTTTTAGTGATACAATGCACAATTTTTTTAATGGATTTGTTTTAAATATTGTTAATATTTTTTTTTATAAATATTTGTATTTTTCATGAGACATTTTTTTACATAAATCCCTAAAATATAATGTTGAGATATATTACACATTAGAAATGAAGTATAGAAAAATGAATATTATGTGTTAAGATGTCTTATGTGAAAAATATTATTTTTAAAAGTAAAAAATAGTAAATCTTAAAATTGTAAACATTTTATTAGTGATTATGATTTATATAGCTTTCATTATCAAATTAGTTAATATAATTTTAAAGAAGTAAATATATTAATTTTTTTTCTAATCTATGAATATGTATTTTCACAATTTTATTTGTATATTATTGCTTTAAAGTTTTATTGAAATTTATAATATTTACATAGTATTTATCAATTTTGCTTTGTTTGTGTTTACTATAACTTGTTGAATTACTAACTTATTCTTTTTTTCTTCAATATTTTTTTAATTCATGTTAAATATGTATGAAATTTTATGAATCATTAAATCTAAATAAATTTTCCTAATTATTTTGACTATTTTGATATTTCTAGTTTAGATTTTCTGGTTTAAATTCTTATGATTTTAATAGTAATAATATTGTATAAAATATAACTTTTGCACAAATGTATGCAAAAGTATATTTTTAACTTTGTAATAAATTCTTATTACAATTATTAACATATTTTTTAAATACAAAATTTTGATTTGTTGAATATCCTAACGTTGTATTTAATACTTAATGTAAGTTAAAATATTGTGAACCATTTTCCTGAATTGGAAAGATTTTTGTAATTGCAACTAATATTTTCATATTTATTGTAATGCTCAAAATGCAATAAATTATCAATTATTAGATGCCATTTTAATATATTTAATGCATTTAATGAAAAATTACTATAACAAGAAAACAGGCAGCGATAAAATGACTTTTATAATTAATTTGGTTAAAGTATTTTCACAAATAATATATTTTAATTCTTCTTACCCCAAAAGAGAAATATTTTCACATATTTTTTTCATGGGAAAAGTAACATAATCTTGCTGTAGGAAAAAAAAAATTTTTTTTTTTTTAATATTTAAGTGTAGAATCACTGTTTTTAATAAAATTGCTTCAATATTTTCAAAAATAAAATATTCTTCAATCGGTTGTCACTTGGTGCAATGGTATTAATTGACAATTAATTGAAGCTTCTTTCAATCATTTTGTGAATTATAGAATGAATTATCCATTCCATAAGTTCAATGAATAATAGAGACTTTATTGTAATATTACAATTGTAATGTTTGGATATTAATAATCATAAATCATTTATTTATAATATATTAATTCCTAAAAAACAATCACTTTATATTATTTGTATTAATTATGGTAAATTTATATTTTACCTTATTTTCTTATCCAGGAATAAAAAGTTATCACCTCATGATCTACAGAATATGGTTGAGAGCTTTTAAATTCTTCATATTTTGCTCTGCCATGGATTGGGGTTACAAGTATTTTTGTAAGAATATATTTTTTATTTATTTTAATGTGGAAAATACTTTTAAAGTAATAAAGAAATGTTAAATTTTCTGTCTTTTTTTTTCTTTTGATTATCGATAAAATTGGTTGAATACTTTTCTACTATAATGATTTTTTAAATTGTATGTTATATGCAATAATGCTATGAAATGTTTGCTTGAAATACATATTTTCTTTCAATAATTCAAATAAATTTTCTTATCAGGAAAAATCCTTATATTATGTAAAACATTAAGAAATGGAGTTTTCCTTTCTTTATGAACTATTTTTACAATTTATATGTCTTATGGTAATTTCCATAATTTCAAAATTATTCTTTTATAACTTTCCTGCCATACTCGCTCATGCACTTTACATACTCCAATTGCTTCTGATTTAGAAGGCACTCTGTGCTTAGAAAATATCAAAAAATATCAAAACTTTATATCAAATATCAATATATATCAAAATATAAAAAATATCAAAACTTTAAGATATTCTATTCTAAACTTACTTGCATAGCATGCAAACTTTTTTCCTTTTGCTGTCCTTTTTTACCACCTGCAGACAGATATGAGTTACATTGAATGATTTGATTGTTTTATATTATATAATCTTAGTTCAAAAAGTGAGTGCTGATAAATTAATTAAGCAAGGTATTGCAATTTTTACGCAACTTGTGACATGTGGCTATGAATTTCCAGTAGCGTGCACCTGCAAACAATCAAATCCAATAATATCACAAGCAAATTGCCACCCAACCACTTTGCCATAAATCTTGTAAGTGTTTTGATAAAGTTGAAAGTATCTCTATTCTGACATGTTACATGACATAAGTGTTGCAGCTAGAGCACAAACCAATATATATTGCATGCATTTTTTCTTTTCAATCTATTCATATTGCTATTTCCTCCCTACAACTTTATGATTGACTTATTTTACATACTTTATTTTGTTTACCAGATATAAAACCCTAACTTTGTTATTTTATAACAGCAGAAGCTACAAGTAGTTTTGTTGCATGAATATACCCTTTATCACCTTTACTTAACTTTAAGTTAATCTAATTGCTTTCTAAAGTTTTGTTTTAGCTGCTAATTTAGTCTTTATTTTATATGTTTTTAAAAATTTTGTTCAGTTTCAATAGAATTTTTTTATCCTACTGCTTGTGTAATTTTGAGTTTACAAAATCTCATA
Source organism: Latrodectus geometricus (assembly GCA_026290005.1). Lineage (NCBI taxonomy): Eukaryota > Metazoa > Arthropoda > Arachnida > Araneae > Theridiidae > Latrodectus > Latrodectus geometricus. The sequence continues at coordinate 4,158 of JAPDSC010162448.1, read as the reverse complement.
TTTATAGGTATGTAATGTGCATTTTTAACTTTTGTTAAATCATGTGTATTAATTCTATAGTATATATAAGCAATATAGCATGTTTATTCTTAAAAAAGTTGATATAATATCAAAATACTAATTTTTATTTATTTATTATTTTTAGGCATTTGTATCCTATATTTTTGAGACAGATAGATTTTGTCTAAGTTTAAATTTAAATGTCAAAGAATCAAAATATTGTCAAGATTTTGAATATGCATCTCATTTTTCAAGGCATTAGAAGCAATTGTTATACTTTTATCAGAAGAATCTGAATAGTAAAATTTTTTAATTTTTAATATAATTTAAATATTTTAATATATGATACTTATCAGTTTTTCTTCTAGATTTCCTTATAAATTTTATATTTCATTGAATCTTATTATTTTTTTGTAATTTGCTAAGAGCAAGGTAGTTTTAAAGTTTTTAATTCTGTAATTAATTTTATAGTATGCGGATTTATTTTATTTTTCATTTTTTTAACTTCATAGCTTTTTGAATTACTTTAAAAATTTATTTTCAATAATTTTTTAAAATTCACTTCTATATTTCATAATTTTATAATTCCTTTTCTTATTAATATAAAAGTTTGTCTGTGTTCTAATATTTTTATTTTATGTATGTAGTGTATGTTTTCAATAATATTTTTTATTTTCATAATTAATTTTGCATCATGAACACCCATGCATTTATTATTTTTATTTTAAAAATTTCAGTTAATAATGTCTAATAAATAAGAAATATTTATTAATAATTTTCATTTAATTTTTCAGAGAATTAAAAGCCAAATATTTGATTTTGTTTGTTTTCATCATATCAAAATGTGTCCTATTTAATTTTATCATTTCTTTAAATTAAATTTTAGCTCTGAGACCTCTACTGTTATGGATGCTGTATTTTAACATGCGGTAATGTGTTTAAAAGAGTGATGTCACCATTTAAAATAAAAGAAAGTGTCAGATGTAAGTTTATGTGGGAAAATTTGCTTTTAGCCTTGTTTAATAACTAGGACTTTTTTTAATAATAACAAAATTACATTATGCATTCCATGCCTTAATCAAGTTATGCATCAATAGACTAATATTGAGATTTTCTTATTGTCTATCGTAAAAAAAATTTATTCCTTAATATAAAGAATATATTTTAAATAATGTTATATGTTACACACTTAACTGAGTGATATAGCATAATACAATATAAATATTAAAACAAGATAAAAAAAAAATAAAATAAAAAATAACAGTTAAAAGTAACACACAAACATAAAAATATTCATTCCTGTTCTTGCTAACTTAAGTTATTTATAAAGAGGTGACATTTTCTACAAATTTTAAAAAAATATGGTTCAAGATGCCACACAGTAGGAAATATTGAAATGTTTTAAATAATTCATTTCTTGTGGCAAATCATATAGAGTTAGGAAATGGAAATAAAAAATTCAAGGAGTGTGATTTTAAAAGGTTCATTTGAGTTTTATTATAAATTAATGTGTTGTTTCATGTATTTATTAACAAAAAACAAACAGGCTGAAATGTAAATATTTTTCCAACATAAATGGGGAAAAAATTAAATTGTACATACATTTTACATTATATATTATTAAGATGAGAAATAAACAGAAGTATTCTTGGGACAAAATTAAATACAAAAAAATTAAAATAATGTGAATCTTGTCCCTGCAATGTTTTACTCAATATCACAATATTTATTTAATTGCCGCTGAAAACTATATGATTCCAAATCTGGAATGTGTGCTATACATTTTGATGCCTACTTTATGTTAACTCCAAAATGGAATCAGTATTTTATGTTAAATTTTATTAATTTATATGTACTAGTTATTTGTTCCCAAAATCGTTTATTATATTATTTTTTTAATTACACCATATATAACAGAAAAAAAAAAATTTTTAGAAGAGTTTATTTTGATCCAAGATTATCATTTTAAAAATATAGGTACTGCATTTTTAAGTTCATGCAATATTTTTTATATAAAAATTGTCTTATATATTTTATACAAAACTTTAAATCATTTAAATGAAAAATTTATGCAAAAATTTCTATCAATGAATCATATCACATTTTTTTAAAAAAAAATAGTCTTTTCTTGTGATCTGTATTTCGACAGAGTGCAAAGTATTACTAACGTGCATTATTTTAAAAACTTTGTACAAATCTTACACTTACTTAATATACTTTTCCTACACATTTTGATTACATTACATGATAATTAATATCATTTCAAATTGTTTTATAATCTTAAAATTTTAATTTTTATTCGATAAATTATAATAATTTTAAAGTTAAGAGAAATTAAGGAAAATATATAATATGATATTCAATAAAAGAGGTGATATATGCATGAAATAAATTTCATTTTACAGTCTATTTTATTAATAAAAGCAGAATACAATACGTTTTTCAGTTATTTTTTTCTAAATTGTTCTTTAGTAAAGGAATTCCCTCATTTCTTACTGAAAAACATCATAGAAATTTTGTATACTTCAATTCTATTCTTTATTAAAAATTTTAAAAAATCTTTCTTTTATTTTTTAAAAAAAAATGCCTATTTGTTAATATTTTTATTGTTTTCAAATACATTAATTTAAATAATATAATGCCATAAATTTAAAATTTTATAGTCTTTTAGTTTTGAAAACTGAAGTTAACATTGTTGTTAAAAATACTGACTTTACATATTTTCATGTGAATTAGAAAGCACATAATTTTGCTTTAACATTTTAATACACAAACATGAAAAATAAAAAGCACCATTCAGCTAGTTTTACCTTCAATCAACAATTAACATAAAACTCTCATTTAAAAAAAAAAAGAAAAGTGAAATGTGTGTGAGATGACATTATGCAAATATTATCAAAACAGAACTGAGTTCACAGAAGAGATGTAGTGGTGGTGCCATCTTTTGACAAAAACAACTACCATCAACATCTGAAAGATTATTCTAAATTGTTATTTAAGAGAAAATGTAAATACGTTATAGATAATTTAAATTAAAAGATAGTGTAAGTTACACTATTTAATAATTATTTTTATCTTAAAATGACAGCTTTTTATATTTTGTTTAATATTCCCTTTGAATATGCAGGCCGAATTTTTTTAATATTTAATCATTTTACTTAGAGAATTAATAATTTTTTTTTCGTTTTTAAAAGTTATTAAATTATGTATTTTTATATTTCAGCGGAAAATTTGGTTTTGGATTAACATGTTGAGATTTGAAAAACATCCTATTTTTTTTTAAAATCCAATTTAAATTATTACAGAATTGTTCCAATAAAAATGTACTTTGTCAAAAATAAAACAATTTAACTAAAATTTATTATTTTTTAAAAAAATATCAAAAATGTTTCTCTTTTATAATTTTAAAAATACTATTATTTTCTGTTTCCATAAGAAATAGAAAAAATTCTGAGAAAGTTGATTGTAACTGTGCAAGGTTCTTCAACGATCGTGAAAGCAATATAATTAGAGAAAGTGGATATTAATGAGCTTTCTCATAAAAAAAATAAAGGGAGAAAATTTTATAAATCTTACATTTCTCAGCAGTTTTGTGAAGAATGGAGTACACATCTGTGTGAAAAATACCTATTTGGAAATATGGAAGACAAATTTCATAAACAGAAAAAACATCGAGTCAATCTGTTGTTTTTCACGATAATTCAGTACATATGTGTGTTTTATCCTATTATTATCTTGAAGTGTAATATTGCCGCTTACTCTGTCTGGTGGTCAACATTCCTGACTGCGGATAGGGAGGTCGGGGTTCGAATCCCATTCGGGGCATGGATGTACTTTCTCTTTCTCTCTCTACTGTCTTTGTCCTTTCTTGGTATGAAGAATTGTGAATGGTTGCCTACCCTATAAACGGGTTCCTATGGCATGTGTATACTGAGGAAGTCGGACTCCACACCCAATTGCGGTTCAGTTGAAAGAGTGGAGCAGTGCACCCATGCTGCCAGCCTGGCTGGCACTCGACAAAAAAAAAAGTGTAATATTGTTTTGCATTGAATAATACTTCTATAAAACCATTTAGCAAAATAAGGTCCTACTATATTAATTATTTTAATTTCAGAATCACGCTCTAAAAATATATTTAACATCGCAAACTCTTAAAAA
>JAPDSC010162436.1:0-10740 GCA_026290005.1 Latrodectus geometricus | reverse complement strand
TATATATATATATAGATAGATAGATAGATATAGATATATATATATATGATATAATATAATATATTTTAATCTCCTTGGTTTTACCAGTTAAGCACTTTGGATCTGCGAACAAAGAAAATAATTTTTAACGTTCTCCTAAATATTTTTTTATTTGGTTTTAAACAGGAATAATAATTTCAATTCACATTTGTGCCTTCATTGCAACATAAACTATATTCATAATTTGATACAAAAATTTTACTTGTAAACATCAAGGAACCTCCTTTTTATAAAATAAATTTTAATTATTGATAATATGGAATAGCTTAGTGATGTTATTTTACTATGTCTACCAAGTAATAAAATTCCAATCAATAGCTTTATAATAAGTTAGAAATATATTGAAAAATTATGTTAATATTTACATAAATTTGTTTCTAAATAACTTATAACGAACACTTAACTTTGGAATTATACCAAATAAAAAGATAATAAAATTTAAGTAAAATTGTAATACAATTTTTCAACAGCATAAAATTAAAATATTTTATTTATTAAAAACAATTATTACATAGTTGCTTAACATTAAAGATTAGTATTTGAGCAAATACTCCTTATGAACATTTTAATATTCGCACGTGGTGTCATTTTAAATGATCATCAAATAGCTCAACCAATGCTTGTATGCCTTCCTTCAAAATATTTTTCTTATTTGATATGATATAAAAAAATAAAACATTAAGATTAATATTAGTTAATATGCATAAATTGTATTGGGTTGTTTGGAAAGTTATTTCGTTTTTTGTGAAAATAAAAAACGTATAGTGAATTAATATTTTATTTAATTGTATATTGTCAATTCTAGTCCAATACCATTTACGATGTTTCTGGTCGTAGCTGGAAAAACTGATTCAGGAGGGGAAAAGCAAAATAACTTTCCCAACAACACAATATTAAATTGCTAACATTTTACAAAATTAAAAAAATAACATAAAAAATTATTTGTTCATGGAAATTATGTTGTTATACTCTATCATATACTACCTAAATGTACTCTATAATACTCTAAAAAATTCAGCTTAACAAATGTAAATTATAATTTGATGAATTGCTGTTATTATTGCATTTTCCTGTTTTCCAATAACAGACTAGAAAATATTCACAATTGATTTCTACAAAGGATGGAAATAATGGGACAAATTTTGTACGATGGGGTGCTCAGTTGGCGTGCCATAAAGTGAGTGACTGCGTTATTCAGATGCATAAACCAAACAGAAGACCCCTAGATAAAGTTTGCCACTCCCACATGTATTATTTTACATGAGGATATTACGCTATATTTTACATGACCCAGCCACCAATTTTCGAATTTTCCAATTCTAATTTCACCAATTTTTCACCATAAGACAAATTTTCGGTTGTTTTGGAATCAGAACTCCTTACATTCCAATAAAGAGAACGATTCTCTAATCAACCAAGCCACGTGTACTTATTTTTACAGCATTTGAATTATTATTTTGGTTTTAGTTTTGTAATGAATAGGCTTATTAAATTCTCATTTGTATCTATAAACTAATTTGTGAAAAACTTCATTTGGAAGAAAATACTTTACATAAAACAGAACAACTGAGTATAAAGAATAATTACTTTTTTAATTTAGTAAATATAAGGTCAAAAAATATCCAAACACAAATAAAACTCTGTTTTATTGAGGTTCCAAATGTCAATTTATACACTATAACAGAATGAAACATGCATCATTGATTGAAAATTACAAATTAATTTAAAAATCTTTAGTAATTCCTGTATATAAAAACAATGATATTTAATAAAACAATATCTGGTGATATGTTATAAAAAAATTAATAATTGAAAAGATTTATTACATAAATTTAAACAAAATTAAATTATAAAGTTTAAAACCAATTCTAAATAAAATGTTTAAATGAATTTTATATTTCAATGCAAAGCTTATAATAATGTTTTCTTTGAAATTAGCATTATAAAATCAATTATAGATGTTTAAAAAAGAACAACGAAATATATATTAAGGATTATATAAAGTGCCTTTCGAGAAAAATAAACTAAAATAGGTAAACCTATTTTAAATGAAAAATATTTTATCTACTTATCATAAATTTATAAAAAATAAAATAAATGGAGACTTATTTTAGGAAAATTTATTTTTTGATTTCAAATTGAAATTTTAGACGGATGTGTTTATAATATTTGCAATACGACAATATCATTAAGAAAACACATTATATATTAAATTCCCTATAGTTATGTTTATTCTTAAAATGGATTTAGCTTTTAAAAGTTAGTTCAAATTTGCTTTTTAAAGTAGTGAAATATAGATAAATATACTCTTAAGAATTGTTTTTCTTTGATTTTTTTAACATTAATTTCTTATTAGATTGTCGTTTCCCGTATGCAAAAGGAAATTTAATATTTTTGAGAATAAATATATATCTTTAAAATAAGTAAAAGCAATCAGATATTTTTTATTTCAAAAGGAAACAATACAAAAGCATAATGTTACTAAAAAGATTTGCTAACTAAATTGTAAATAAAATTACAATTTAAGCGAATTAATGTCTGAAAATAGATTTTAAATTATTACATCCATTCAAATAAAATTATAAGTATATTTGAATAATATTATATAAAAATAAATTATTTTATATATATAAAATATAATATTATTTTATATATATAAAATAATATTATAATTATATAAAAATAACTTTTTATGATTTGTTAAATTATTTTACAATAAATCACACTTTTACTCAAAGGAAAAATAAATGAGAATTTTTATCATTGGTTGCTGTATCATATTAAGTACAGATAGAGATATGAAACTATACGCGTAGCTAATTAAGCTAAAATAATGACGCCATTTAGATAATAAACTTCCGAATTAAAAGCACATTACGAATGCTGTTTCCAACGTCATTAAATACTCTCAGATGTTAAATGTCAAACTTTACAACATCCATCACACTCTCGAAGACCTTTTCCAGGTCGAATTCACGCTTACTCAACAATTTTCTTAGATGTCTGTAGATGTTTAGATGTACAGTAAAGTACATCAAAGTAGACGATAGAAAGATAATTAGGAAACATAAATTTCCTTTCTTGAAAGTAGTTTTCTGGTGATAATTTGATAAATTAAATAGGTCATAGGGTAGTTTTGGCGTATTATTGCCATTGGTCTCATTTGTTTCTTTTTTATCTTGAAAGAAAATATTAGGAATAAGATAAATTATTTATATTTTAAATATTGGTCAAACAAATTAATGTAATTCCTACAAAATTTATAAATGTAATTTTACCAAAGTTTTCAAAGTAAGTAATAATCATTTTAGTAATTAAAATTTTCAATTACTCACTCAAAGTACAACGAAGATCATATTACTAACTTTTCATTTTATATGAAAATTATTAGCTTTTTAAGTGCATGTTTTAAGAAGATATTATTGAAAAATTATTATATTATATATTGATTTTCAATGAAAATTATTGCTTTCTAAATATTAAATGTTTTATCTTTAATATACTTGTAAATTACAATTTTAAAACATCATTTAAGTTAAATATTAAAAATTCCTTGTTTAGTAAACGAGTAATAATAAAAGTTAATGCATGTTTGAAATTTAAACTCAACTCTCTTTTCCAAACAAATAACTGGAATAGTAAAATCAATTTAGTCAATATGATTGAAATTAATAATCAAAATTATAAAGAATTATATCAATTATACAGAACTAAACAACGTCTTACACAATAATCAAAACAACTTAGAATATATATTGTAAATTCAGAAAAAAATAAGAAAATAAATCTTAATATTTATCAAAAATTTCAAAACATATTATTAAAAATAATTATTTTAAAAATTAATTTTCAAAATGTGCATCATCGTTTCAAGCATTCATCATGTGATAAAATATAATTTTTTTATCTAGTCATGAGGAAAAGCTGTTAAATATATAGGTAATTTATTTTATGTATAAAATTAATGAAACAAATTAATATAATAGTATCTTTATATCCAGTTTCTTCAAAAATGACTTGATACTAAACACATTAGCTATAATACATTACCACACCTTTCAGATTGTCAAGAAGCTTTTTATAGATAAAATTTTGCTTTTATTCAGACAGTCACTAGACGCTTGCGTGCAAACACATAGTTTATCAAACAAAACAATAGAAGGATAATTAGAAATGCCAAAATATCAACGCAGAAAGTGGTTTCTTGAGGTTAAATCGGTAAATTAGATAGTTACTAAGAGATATGTTGCATTGTTTACAACAGGGTCTACAAAGTATCTCATTTTCTATAGTTAGATGTGGGCGTGGAAACGGTATTAGTTGAAAGCTTTTATGATAAAAGTATCACAGTACAATATCAATGTATGTGCATGTAGCATGTAAACTAATAATAAAATATGAAATAATATATTATTAAAAATTTAAATGCAATATTTGAATATGGAATACTGAAATATTTCATCTACTTCCACCCACTTTTACATGTATAAATAAGTTAAAATTGTTATTCTACAGAAATTGTAGAACTAGTTTATTAGCAAAAATTTAATTAATCTAAATTAAATTGATGCAAAAATGTGAAAAAGTTTAAACATTTTCTTTTATAATTTTAAAATTAGATAAAATTAAAATAATATCATAGAAATTGGGCTTTTTCTAAATCAAAATCTAAACTAAGTTCTAAATCTAATTTAAGTTTCATTATAAAAATTATGATAAATGAGGTATTATTAGTAAATTATTAAAATATAGTATTATTAAAATCAAGAAAATGAAATTCATTGATTTATTATATTTAATAGCTCATCTAAATAAGTAATAAAAAGAAATTCTTTCAATCAAACAAGCACAACAGCGAGTGATTATTTTGTCTTATGAAGTGTTTGATTAATGATTATGTCAGCAATTTTCATTGTTCTAAAAGTAATTATTGTATGTTAACATACATGGAGACACAGTATACATTATCGAAACCCAATGACAACTTGGATTTCATTATATCGAATGTATTAATTCACTCCTAGTAATTCTGTTATTGAATGGTTTATTCCGCTATTGAACGTTATTTCTAACAAAAATAATTGAATATTTAAAATATATTCAAAATGATAGACATGTCTATTAAATCCTTAAAAAAAAAAGTAATATATTTTTTTAAGCCTTCAATTGCTTAAATTATCAAAGAAATTTTTTTTAAGAGAACTTTGACTCATGTCTTAAAATTAAAAATCTTATATATCTGTCCTAGATAGGTGTTTATAGAATAGATAGTCTCCGCAGTATGAATTCAATGGCTTATTATTGTTATTAAAAATACAAGAATGTTTCTCCAAAAATTGAAATTCTCAGCAATATAGCACATTCTTCATAATTATGGTACTTAATATCTGAAATCATTCACACAAGGGATAATATCACATATGATACTTAAAACATCTTCATAAAAAAAGTAGCTTCAATTGCAAAAAGTTGTAGAAATAACAATTTTTCATTATTTGTGTCAAATGTATTATTTTTTTCCACACTACATTATTCAATATTATAGTTAATTTATAATTGCACAAATTGAAACAATTTTACTGATTATGTATGCGTTATTTAAATAATTGAGAATAAAAGCTATTGTTAATTTTCTAAGTCTAGCGGAAATAGATTTATCTTATAAGCTTTATCTTATCTTATAAAACAGTAACAAATAAACACTGCTCTTAAAATTCAAAAAGTTTGTCAATTTTATTTATATTCCATTAAAAAATTGATAATAAAAAATCATTTAAAGTATTTTACCAGCGATTTGTTTAGCTATAAACTATTAATGAGTATTTTTTAAAGAAGATGTATCTTAATAAAGGGCCCATCCCAATAGGATGTACAATTTCTAATTAAATTCAAATCACAATAACTATAAACATATAATATAATATAGAGGTCAAACGAAGGAAAGGTTAAATTGAAAGACTAGACGCATCTTTCAGCTCCTAGCTGTAAAAACAATTTTAGATATCTGAAAATAATGTTTTCTTTTTATTACACTAGAAGTGATATCACAAGTAATCTGATTTTATTTGAAATACATCATGATTATTTTGTTACTCGCGAAATCTACAGCAGATAAATTCGTCACTAAAGGCAAAATTTATTTGTTTCAGTCTTGTTAAAATACTTTTCTAAGTGAATAAAGTCTAATGAAAATAAATTGAAATCTTGATATGTGAAATAAATTTCTACTACTAGTAGTAAACAACTGGAAATAAATCACTGCAAACTAATGACAAAAGTAATAAATACGAAAAGAGCAATGCTTTTAATATCTAATGGATTTAATATTTGATCTGATATTACGTTGAATATTTATATTAAAATATTTTGTTATTGTCAAAATTACGATATGCATTATATTAAGCAATGATTTAAGTATTATTTATCACTTAAGTAATGCTTTAAACAATTGTTTTTATGTAGCAATAAAATAATTTCGCAAAATATTTAAGCATGAACAATGAAAAATATTTATGCAATAACATTTTGATATATATTTTTAAAATATTTTTCTCATAATGGTAATATTGGTAAAACAAAATTGATTTCAAAGAGCCATGCTGTTTCAGGCATTATCAATGATTAAACAAAGTTATTTTTCAAGTTCTAATAAATGAGTGTCCTACTACAATATATATTTTATATAATTTGATATATATTTTGCATTTTCTTTAATTTATATATTTTCCACTTCAACGAAAAATCTTGTAATACAAGTCTATTATATGAAATTATAGATTGGTTCCTATACCTTTTTATCATCATTATGAAAATATTAAGATTTAATAAATTTTGTATTTAGTATATATTTATAATATTTTATTTAATCTTTAATGAAACTCATGCGATAAGATTTTGATAAGATTTGTGTGTTATCTCATTTATAGAATTATCATCTTATCAATTTCCCTTCTTGAAGTTCTCCACTTTAGTAACTTAATAGATTCATATTACTGTTGAAAAGTTTTCTAATAAAAAATACTCGATTATGGTTCAAAATAATTTTTAAAATGACATTAATCTCAATATAAAAAAAATAATTAAAAGTTTGTAATAAGTATAATTGAGATAAATTATAATTTAAGAAACTAAAATTTATTGTCAAAAATTAATGAAATACACTACAACACATTTAACTGCTTAATTGAAGAAAAAATTTAAATAAAAAATGTTTATTTAATAGATATAATTATACTTATAACTGTGTATGTAACTTGAATACGATGGCTTAGTTTATTAATAGTATGGAATGTCATATACTGATAAGACTTTAGCTCAACAGTAAAACAAACCAGACGTTTTCTGTAAATAAGAAAGCTTGAGAATATTTTTTGTATCAAGAAAAATATAATGCTTGCAAATTGAGTGCATGCATTTCTTTAATGAAATATTACGTTTCGTAAGGAATAAGAGAAAAAAATGATTTTAAGACAACAGGTATGTAACGTCTTTTGTTCAATGCATCGTCTTTGCGAATAAAATGTAACAAAAATCTGTATCGAATCTTACTCCATAATATCACACCAGATTAGGAAACAGTACAACAATACCAAGTGCTCTTTATCCATACGATTTCACATTTGATATTAAGGAAAATATATAATACCATCATAGTATCGAACTCATATTATTAATGAACTGTGATTTATCAAAAACCATAACACTACATTCTTACTTTCAAATCGTCATTGATCATACGCATGGAAAAATATAAACTTTGAGACAGCAACAAAGGTAACTGAAGCTATAATTACCGAGATCACAATCAATACTGCCAAGCATACGCTTGTTGTTTTGTAAATGCTTCCACTTTTTAAATCAATGTTCACGATGTGATTGTACTATCCATTATGTTCATGTTGGTAAAATTAATATCGTATAAGCTACATAATGCATAGTCACATATGTGCCTGCATTTTACCTGATTCATAAAATATGTTTAATAATAATAATAATATGTTTTAAGAAATTGCCAATATTAAATTAAAATAGCATGTATTTAATGCATGATATTTTAATTTATAATTTGCATTGTGTAACTCTTATGCTTTGATACGCTAAAATAATAAAATAATACTTAGATTCTAAAGCATTTTTGTTCAGGAATTTCTCTGAACTATATCAGTAAACCGTAGTATATACACATTACTCAGAGGAGGTTTAAAATCCATTAATAATTTATTTTACATAGAAAGAATGTTTTTTCTTGTAAAAGGATATCTCATAATATGAAAAATATTTCAGATATTTTGAAATTTATTGATATTATATTCAGTATTCCACATTCAGTTAGCACAATCATTCAGAACGCTTCAACTCAAGAGTTTTTATTGAAAAAATATTCCCGCTTTTTTGTTTACGAATTTCTACAATTTTAATTATATTTTTTTTTGTCAATGCAAGCCAGACTGGCAGTATGGGTGCACTGCCTCACTTTTTCAACTGAACTGCAATTGGGTATGGAGTCCGACCTTCTCAGTACACACATGCCATGGGTACCCATTTATAGGGTAGGCAACCATTCATACAAGTAAAGGACAAAGTCAGGAAAGAGAGAAAGAGAAAGTACATCCATGCCCGAACCGGGATTTGAAATGAGACCTCCCTATCTGCAGTCAGATACGCTGATCACTAGACATAGTAGGCGGCAATTTTAATCTTAAAATTAAAATTTAAAAATTCTTGCTCAAAAGAAATTGCAGAAATTTTACAAATATCAAAGTAAGAATGATTTAATATGTCCATAACGGTCGATAATTCATATGACATACTGAAATTGAAATATCATTTGTGTGTCATAATTTACGAAGTATGATAAGGGAAGATATTTTTCACTAAAATTAATTTACGCAGGATATCAGCAGTTAACCGCTGAGTAATTAAGTCAGTAGTATTTTCTTTATTGTGGCAATGATTACAGGCTTTCTACTGTAATAGTTTTCATCTCTTTGATTTGATATATCACAGCGATTTCCATTTCTTAATTGATATCCTTATCCACTAGAGTGCCATCTTTCTGTCCGACTCGTATTAAATTGATTAATATGAGACGTTTTTATTTTTATGGGACTCTTCGAGTCAATACAGTTTGCAATCCTTGGTATTTGATCCCTTTACAACAGCTTAAGAGTTAAAACCTACAACAAGAATACATGTATAACAATTAAAGTACTAAAATCATGCTAGTGAAGTGTGAATGATCAGAGAATTAATCTTTTTGATTTAACAAAATCTCTCTCTCTCTTTACCAGTAACTGCCAATTCTTTTTGCGATTTTTTAATTTTACAATTTTAAATTAAAGCAATGAAGTCAAAAGAGCAAATAATTTTTAAATAATTTTTTTAATAAGAACTTCATATAGATGTTGTAATAACTGTAGATTCAAATAGTGTATTTTGTATCTCAAAACAAAATATAAATGTCTATATAACTAAGCATTTTCTAACTTCCTTGCCACAATAATTACATTTAGGAACTTTTTGTTTTTAATAAAAAAAGAAAATTCAACAATACAGAAAAAGAAACAATTTTGAAATATATAAATTAAAATTGTTTAATATTTAAATATAAAACTCTCAAATTCAAATATTCCAGACTAGTAAGTTTTTTAATATGTTGACATTTCAATGATAAAAACGTTTTTCTATAATCTATGGAAAAATTTAATAAGCTAAATATTTTCTTCTTTCTATTGACAGAACGAACTCTTTTAATATTAGTTTTTCATGCTTTTGAAATATAAACTGATGATAAGGGATGGGAAAATATGGAATATATTTCCATACTGAAAACTAGAAAGTCAAAGAAAGCATAAGCGTATTGAAGGAACTTTTCTGTAACCTAATTTCCTATTCATCTGTGATTTTAAAATACGAGAAAAACAATTTTGAAAAAAGAAAAGTAAATATTTAAAATGGAAAGTTTTCATTTTTTAAAGTTTTCATTCTGTTTTGATAAACAGAATTTTCTTTTTGGTTAGCTAGTTTTAACTTAATTTTTATTATTTAATAAATTATTTAGAAAATTATTTTTAACTCTTTACTATTTTAATAATTATTTAAGTTTAACAAATGTCAAAATGTTATTTATAATATGACAGGTGGTTTAACATATTTTATATTTAATGCTTACAAAATTCTTTTTCAATCAAAATAATATCACATTAGCTGATTTTTACACTTTTGATTAGCATTTTTTTAACATAACTATAAAATACTTTCTCAAAACTAACTATCAATTTAATTTTCCTATCTTAATGAGCATCATTAAAAATCTGCGGAAATTTATGTTTTAGTTGTTCTTTCAATCTATAGATATTAACATAATGATAAATACATACAAACATACAAAAACTATTATGTGACTTTACAATTCATATTATAAATTTTAAAAAAAATAATATAATACTTTCTCAGTAGCACTCCGCAGAAACAATTTCATATTAATATACTTTTCTTTAGACAATTTTCACCCCCTTAAGTTTTAGTAATCCTTATTAATCCATAGAGAGATACTACCAGAAAGAGAAGAAAATCGCTTGTATAAATATTATAACATTAAAATTCATATTAAATTGGAAAATTATGTAATGGTAAAGTCAAAATTTTTATACAAGCAATATGTTATCTTTCCTATTAGATATCATGAGAGAATTAGCATAT
>JAPDSC010162434.1:0-11549 GCA_026290005.1 Latrodectus geometricus | reverse complement strand
TTCTTAAATAAATGAGAGATTTTGAAATTCATAAAAACAATTTCCTCGCTCTAATATTTTACATTTTTTGTTTACAATGGATATATGATCCCAAATACTCTATGACATCGAGAATAAAAATTAGTTCGACGTCCCTCATCTTCTCAAAAAAAATAAGCTATTAAAAATTATCAGATTTTTCACTAAGCTGCAATATAATTTTAAATCAGTATTAATGATAAATACTCTATCAAAATAAATAATTGTGTTTTCAATTAAATCAATAAAACCTTCCCGCCCATACCTGGTTTAGCAGTAAGACCCCGAATACTCGTTGGATTTCGGGAATGATAGACATGATCAAACGAACTTGAAAATGGGCATCTGAAATGCATGACGTTCGACTCTGGGCACAAAATCTTTTCATTGTGTGATAAATGCAATCTGAAGCCGGTTTCCCGGATCACATATTAGATTGTTTGGTATTCACTCTGGCGGATGTTCGCGTGAATCCACTACTGGTTCTCGACTATGCTAGAGATCATGGTGTCATAGATGTGATCTTGCTGACGTTAGATCTCTGAGGGAATGGAAACAAAGCATATATATAAAGAGAGAGAGAGAGAGACCAAAGTTTTTACACAGAAATTATTATACTAACGTAATTTGATAATTTTCTATATGTGTATGAAAATTTTAAAATACAGAATTTCAAAAGAATTGTTAAAAATGTTTTTTAAAGTAATTATCTTAAACTACAATATTAAACAACCGATAATTTAAAATCTTAATGTTTGCTTTTTTTACATGAGGTCTAAAATTTAAATCGCTTATTTTTATTTCATTAAGTAATTAATTTTTAATTTCAAAATATTTACTTTAATATTTTTGAATTAAATCTATAATAATAAAAGCAAGTGTAATGTGTCTGTCCGTCTGACCGAGCTCTCCAGCCAAATCTATCGCACGCAGGGACCTGGAATTTTTTACACGGAAGCACAAGGGGGCTGGCCACCAGACCTCGAAGCCCGATTTTCGATTTTTGAATTAGAAAAATTTTAAAAAAATTATTTATAAAACTTCTTCTCGATATCGCTGCTCGCCGATAGCTGATTCCGGGGTTATAGATAGATAATAAAAGCAAGTGTAATGTGTCTGTCTGTCCATTTGAAATTTGTTCGTTACCAATGTCAAATTATGGTAAAACTATACTTTAAGGTGGCCCCTTGGCAAACATGGCGATTTTTGTTTGGCTATCGTTTTTATTGGCGATTTTTGTTGGCACAGACAATGAATTCCCCTGTTGCTATCGGAATATGATTGGGGTTTGCCCGGCTTGGCGATCAATCGCGATTACAACTTTGCGAGAATCAAAGAGGCACCATAAAGTATATTCCTAATTTGAATGTTGTTAGCTTGGTTGTTTAAAAATGCCGCCATTTCCCCTATTTTTACATGATTGTTATTAACTGGAAAAAAAGAAATAAAAGTTTCATTCATTTAATGTCGCTGAATTCGGATAACTATTCCCTTTTTGACTAAAAATTTAGTCAAAGGCAACCTCTATGATTATAATGATTTCTTTTACTGAAATTCGGAAAGTTTTCATCATTCGCACTTACAATATGAAATAACTTTAATTTGAATCGAAGTTTATCTATAACGTAGTAAGTTTCATTGAATATAAATTAATGTTTTGATTGCTATCAATATTAAATCCGACATCAATTTTGAAACATGGAATATTATTGTATTAGTCTGCAATAATATAAACATGTAAGAAGTACAACAGCGGTAAGTTATGATAGGAACCATTTTCCTATTAACTGAGAAACTAGCGCCCTCTATGCCAAACTTTACAGAAATTTCTAGACGTTTCCAGAAGTAAAAATTGCTACAGTTATTTAAAACTGTAAAGGCTGGTTTGAACATCCACGTGAGAAAGTGCTACGTGGATATGATACGCGAGTGAAGTGAGACAATTTGCAGAATTTCACATTCTAATTTTGATTTGATAAGCTGCGTTACTGCATAGTTTACTTAAAGCAAAAAATTCATCATATATTTTCATTTGAGTATTTAATTCCCGTGGAAGAAGAAATGGATCCTAAAAAGCCTGAAGAAAAACCTGGTGAGAAAAAACCCGGACAGCCTGATGATAAAGGAGGAAAACCAGGAGAAAAGAAACCTGGGGAAGAAAAAACTCCACCTACAAAGTAGAAGATCAGCTTTTATGGAAGAATAAAAAAAAAAAAAAAAATGAAGCCAAAATTATAAGTGAGTGATAAAATGTTATTATTTATGTTTTAGAGAATAACTTATAATAATCAAGATGAAATCTTAATTTTGCATTTTAAAATTTGGACTTTACTTACCCTTATAATTTTTTCCGCCTTTAATAATTTCGGTTAATTCCCAGTGAACGGTACGCTCCTTATACGGTACGCATATATACAACGGTAATCATATATACAATTATAATTAATTGTATATAATAATGTATAAAATTATATTATTTGTATAAAATAATATAATTTTATATTATATAATGATATTAATTGTATATTCTATAATTATATTAATTGTATAAAAATAGCGCACCGTACACTGGGATACAGCCAATAATTTCTTTTTATCCCTTTTAAGTTATAAGTATGATGCTTTTTGTTTTTCGTGTTTGGAATTTTATATTGTTAAACTGGCTGATTGTGTATGTGTGTATTATAAAATTAATTCCATATTCTTTTGTTGGTTAAATTGCACTTTAGTTCCCCTACTTCACCAACTCGCGAATTTGATGCGCTTTTTCACTCATGCTCATTAATTATCCTTTTGTTTTAGTCTTTTCATTGGTCGCTAATTAAGTTTCACTTTGAAATAGCCGTAGAATTTTCGCCATGGCATCGGCGATTTTGAAAACGCGCCAAGTAGGGGACCTAAAGCGCATTTTCACCTATTAAGGACTTTTTCTACAACGGATCTAGATATTCATTTGCATTATGTCGAAAAATTGTCATCAGTGTTTTGAATCTTAGGTTAAAATGTGCTTTAGGTCCTTGGCATGAATAATTTTAGTTGGTTATAAATTTTGTAATTCTTGGTAATCCTACTTTGATACACTAGATACGATAAACGTAACGATTTCTAGAATTCTTATTTTGCCATTTCGTTCTGCCTGGACGCTTTTTTTTCCCGTTTGTCACCAAAGGTATGGGACCTTTGGTGACAAATTGAATCCTGTCTCCTAGGATTGTACCATTAATTTAATTCATTTAATGTTAATTGAAAATTTTATTTTGTAAAAATATTTTTTTTTATTTAAAATGTTTGGAAAAAACAGAAAGTTAATGATGGAAAAAGCAGAAATTTTGTGATTTTTTGTTACGCATAGTAATGCCATTTGGCGACTTTATAACTTGCACCGGTGAAATGAAGAAGTACCCATTTTCATACTATATTATTGACTCAATACATTCTTCAGGAAATTCTAATTATTATTCATTTTAGCACAAACGAATAGCAGTTTATTTATCATTCAAGTTTTCTCAAATTCTTGAAAGCAAATAAAAACTTTGAAGAATTAATTAGATACACTTAAACTTTTTAATAAGAAATCGTTAGGAAATCAAACTTACATCTAATTTTAATTTATATAAAATATTTCTAATTAAAATCATTAAACTAAATAAATATAGAAAATGAACAAAAATACTTGATTCCTTAAGCAAAGTTATTAAGAAAATCTACAAGGAATCAAACTTTTTTTTATTTGAATTAGAATAAAAATGAAAAACGAAAATCTGAAATCTTTCTATCACCAAAACCACAATAAGTGAAGTATTATACTCAACATTCGAATTACAAATGCCGAAGACTTCAAATTTGTCGATTCGATTTGATTTATCAAAATAAATACCATGTAAGCCATCGCAACGGACACGGTTTAACATAGCAACCAAAGGGGGGGAAAAAAAGAGATTGGTAAAAATTTACTGTACGGTCGCTCTTGGCGATTTTTTAAAAAATCGCCAAAAATCTTGCCAACCTCGCCAATCTGCACAAGTGAAGTATGAAAATAAGTAAAATATTCCATTTTTCATTGGTTGGTTCCCAGTTTGTCAAAATCTCCCATTTTTTATTGGCAGGAATCCTTCATCTGCGATTAATCAGAATTGGTTGGATTGTCAGAAAATGTTATTTATCGCCAACTTTGGAAAATCACGCCAAGAGTGACCGTACAGTAAATCTGAGCCAAGAGATTTTATTGTTTTTCTTAATTTTTGCAATGGGAACTACTTTGATATACTCCCCCCAAATCAGATATTTGGCGACTTTTTTTCTCGCCAAGCAAAATACCTGTTTTGGCGCCTTTTTTTCTCGCTAAGATGGGGCTGGCCACCAGACCTCGAAGCCCGATTTTCGATTTTTGAATTAGAAAAATTTTAAAAAAATTATTTATAAAACTTCTTCTCGAGATCGCTACTCGCCGATAGCTGATTCAGGGGTTGTACCAGTTCCTTTTCAGAAACAATGCTGGCGACCATCTTTTGGAAAATTTTCCGTTTTTTTTTTTTTTTTTTTATTGTACTGACACAAATGTTATATCATTGGAAGGAGCTTTAAAAAATAAACATCTTTTTCGCTTACGGCTTTTTCTTAATTTCAATATCTTCTGAGATAACAGCAACTTTCGAATTCATATATCCGTTGGGGAAAAAAAATCAGACGGTTTTTTTTTATTTTTTATAAAGTTTTTGTTCTTCAGTTTTTGTTTCTTAATTTGCATTATGGTGTTGCTATTATTGTGATTTGTTGCTATCATTTATTTTCAACTTATTAAATCGATTCATAACAATTCATTTCTTTTTTGTAGCTTTAGCTTGCTGTTTTGATGACACATTAAATTTTTTTTTCAGAATTGCATTTTTTATAAAGTTTTTGTTTCTTAATTAGCATTTTTTTTATAAACTTTTTGTTCTTCCTTTTTTGCTTCTTAATTAATATTAATCGCAGTTTTTTTGACTCACTGATATTATTATTTGTTTTCAAATAACGTTCGATTGTAACATTTGATTTCTTTATTCTAACGTTAGTTTGCTGTTTTAACGATACATTAAATCGATTAATTACAATTCATTTTTTTTTGTAGCTTTAGTTTGCTGTTTTCATGACACATTAATTTCTTTTTTTTTTTCAGAATTGCATTTTATAAACTTTTTGTTTCTTAATAAATATTAATCATGGTTTTTTGACTCACTGATCGTGTTGCTATTATTTATTTTCAAATAACGTTCGATTATAACAATTGATTTCTTTATTGTAGCGTTTTCTTCAGTTTGTGTAATCATTCTTCTGTTGGTTGCTTACCTTTTGCTTTTCAGATTTTAGAAGAAATATGCCGCAGCCCCCTCGAAAAAAGAAATGCTTGGAAAATAAAAAGCGACAAGAGAGAGAAAGAAGTCGAAGAAGGAGACAAGAAGAAACCACCCCAGAAAGAGAATCAAGACAACGACAGGATGCAGAAAGAAGTCGAAGAAGGAGACAAGAACAAACCACTCCAGAAAGAGAAGCAAGGCAGCGACATGACACAGAAAGAAGTCGAAGAAGGAGAGAAGAAGAAACCACCCCAGAAAGAGAATCAAGGCAGCGAGAGGACGCAGAAAGAAGTCGGAGAAGGAGAGAAGAAGAAACCACCCCAGAAAGAAACTCAAGACAGCAACAGGTGAGAGAAATTAATCAAAGAAGAAGAGAAGAAGAAAACACCCCAGAGAGAAACTCAAGACTGCAGAGAGTTACAATTGCAACAACTACTGCTCGAATGCGTCTCTGGAGGCATTTAGAAAATGCGGCATTCGATTATGAACCATCATCTGATTATGCTACTCATCCTTCGTGTCTCATCGGCTCAATGTCGCAAACTTGCCAACACTGTGAGGCGAAGAAATGGAAAGGTGAAGCCCCAGGTATGTGCTGCAGTGGAGGAAAAGTTCGATTATCACCGTTAATAGATCCTCCTGAGCCCCTACGCACTTTCCTCATTGGCCAGTCTTCACAGGACAAACACTTCCAAGCTAATATCAGACGCTACAATTCCTGTTTCCAAATGACCTCTTTCGGCACAACAAAAGAAATTAGAGAGCCTGGATACATGCCAACATTTAAAGTTCAGGGTCAAGTTTATCATCGCATTGGCAGTCTACATCCCCTACCAAATGAAGAGCCCAAATTTATGCAAGTTTATTTCGTTGCCAACAGAACAGAACAGGCGCAGAAACGTTGTAGGAATGTTCCAGAAACCAGAGAGGACATAGTACTTCAGTTGCAATATATGCTTCATCATGAAAACTCCTACGTCCAAAGCTTCAAATCGGCCATGGAAAAGATCAGTCCTAAATTAAAACTCCTTATTTTAGCCGACAAAACCCCACGCGGTGAGCATGAAAGGCGGTTCAACGCTCCGACATCATCAGAAGTGGCTGTAATAATGGTTGGAGAACAGCATGGGGCAAGAGACATAGTTTTAGAAGAAAGGAGTGGCACCATCAGAAGAATTGCCGATACCCACAGGTCTTACGATGCACTACAGTACCCACTTCTCTTTTGGCAGGGGGAAGATGGTTATCATTTTGATTTGCGCCAAACAAATCCAACTACGGGAATGCCACAAACAAAGAAGATTTCTGCAATGGACTTTTACGCTTACAGGATCATGATGCGCTCCTCAACATTCAACATTTTACTGCGAAGCAAAGACCTGTTTCATCAGTTTATTGTGGACATGTATGCCAAGATTGAATCCGAAAGGCTGCGATACATTCGATTGAACCAGAAGACGTTGAGAGTGGAACAATATGCCCATTTGAGGGATGCCGTTATGAATGATGGAAATGTTGCTGACATGGGACAGTTAGTTATTTTACCGTCCAGCTTTACAGGGGGGCCCAGGTACATGCACGAAAGGACCCAAGATGCGATGACCTATGTGCGAAACTACGGTAGACCGGACCTTTTCATCACCTTCACCTGCAACCCCAACTGGAAAGAGATACAAGAAGAACTTTTCGATGGACAAAAGCCCCAGGATCGCCATGATTTGTTGGCAAGAGTCTTTCATCTCAAGCAAAAGGCACTCATCAGTCTTATCACAAAGGCGAAGATTTTTGGTGATACTCGATGTTACATGTACACGATAGAGTGGCAGAAGAGAGGACTTCCTCACGCCCACATTCTGGTTTGGCTGAAAGACACCTTGCACGTCCATAGGGTCGATGATTTCATCAGCGCAGAAATCCCGGATCCAGAAGAAGACCCAGACCTCTTTACCACGGTCACGAAACAAATGGTGCATGGCCCCTGCGGACGCATAAATCCCCGCTCTGTTTGTATGAAGGATGGAGTCTGCACGAAGCGATACCCTCGCCAGTTCTTGAAAGAGACGCAGACGGGACAAGACGGATATCCACTGTATCGTCGTAGAAGCCCTGCAGATGGAGGTTTTACAGCAAGCATCAATCTACGAGGATCAGAAGTTTCGGTGGACAATGCCTGGATCGTTCCTTACTGTCCACTACTATCCAAAATTTTTAACGCACATATCAACGTTGAGTACTGCAATTCTGTCAAGTCCATAAAGTATGTATGCAAGTATGTCAATAAAGGATCCGACATGGCTGTATTTGATGTCACCAGTGGAGCCAATGAACTGAATGAAATTCATCAATATGAGATGGGAAGATACATTAGCAGCAATGAAGCAGTGTGGAGAATACTCAACTTTCCAATCCACGAACGTCATCCCACAGTCGTTCATCTAAGCGTCCACCTTGAAAATGGCCAGAGAGTGTACTTCACTGAAGAAAATGCTGCTGAACGGGTCCAGGCACCCCAGGAAACAACGCTCACATCTTTCTTCAAGCTGTGCACCCAAGATAACTTTGCTCGCAATTTACTTTACAACCAAATTCCAAAGTACTACACATGGAACAGCATGAACAAGAGTTGGAACCGCCGTAAACAAGGACAAATTGTTCCAGAAGAAACAGGAATCAGGTCTACTGATGCCCTTGGCCGTGTCTACACCGTCCATCCCAACAACTCCGAATGCTTCCACCTTCGCCTATTACTACATGAAGTTAGAGGCCCAACATCATTCACGGATTTGAGAACCGTTCAAGGAAGAGTCTGCAACACTTTCAAAGAGGCCTGCCAACTTCAAGGACTTCTGGAGAATGACGAACACTGGAACACGGCGTTAGAAGAAGCAGCTGCATCTCGATCACCCAAGATGATGCGTAATCTGTTTGCTGTAATGCTTCAAACGTGCTCCATGTCGGGCCCTGAACAGTTATGGATGAACCACAGGGAGAACCTGTCTGAAGACATACTGCATCAAGCAAGGATCCAGCAGCAGAATATGGACCTGGACTACAATGACGACATCTTTAACAGAGCCCTAATCTACATTGAGAACAAGATAATATCTCTAGGAGGATTGAACCTGAAAAGCTTTGGACTTCCCCAACCTAACAGAAACAGCGATTCTGCCATCTCCAGTGAAGTAATTAGAGAACGAAGTTATAACATGGATGTGCTCGCAGCTTATATACAGGAGAATGAGCCTAAATTGGTCCAAGACCAAAAAGAAGCCTTTGACAAGATTACTAGAGCAGTTTTTGATAGGCAAGGGGGTATATTCTTTTTGGATGCTCCAGGCGGAACCGGGAAGACGTTTCTTATCAACCTTATTTTGGCAAAGGTGCGGCACAGAAATGAGATTGCCCTGGCTGTCGCTTCATCCGGCATTGCTGCTACACTCTTGACAGGTGGTAGGACTGCTCACTCGGCGTTCAAGTTACCTTTAAATCTGACAAGCACAGAGACTCCAACGTGTAACATCCCAAGGAATTCAGGAAAGGCAAAGGTTCTACAGGATTGCAAGCTCATCGTTTGGGACGAGTGTACCATGTCCCACAAAGCCGCATTCGAAGCATTAGATGGCACCATGAAAGACCTCAGATGGAACAATGACAGAATGGGAGGCGTCGTAATGGTTTTGGCAGGCGATTTTCGACAGACGCTACCAGTTATTCCACGTGGAACGAGGGCAGATGAAATGCAGGCCTGCATAAAATATTCTTACATCTGGAATGGCATTCAAACACTTGGATTATCGACTAACATGCGAGTTCATCTCAACGGTGATCCCTCTGCCCAGCAGTTTGCAGATAATCTACTGAAACTAGGAAATGGAACCCTTACTTCAGAAAATGAAGATGGATATGTAGTGATGCAAGGCATTGGAAGGATTGTGACTACTGAAGAAGAACTGAAAGAGGCTGTGTTTCCGAATGTGATTCACCACTTCACTGATCACGCATGGCTGTGCGAAAGAGCAATTCTTGCCCCAACAAACGAAGCCGTCAGTGTTATCAACAAGCAACTTTTACAGAACTTACCCGGAACT
Source organism: Latrodectus geometricus (assembly GCA_026290005.1). NCBI lineage: Eukaryota > Metazoa > Arthropoda > Arachnida > Araneae > Theridiidae > Latrodectus > Latrodectus geometricus. The sequence goes on along the minus strand of JAPDSC010162434.1, from coordinate 2,107 downwards.
CTTCATATTTACAAATCTATAGACACGACATGCAATATTGACGAGGCTGTCAACTATACGACAGAGTTTCTCAACAAATTAGAGCCACCTGGAGTACCCTCCCACATATTGGACTTGAAGGTTGGAGCACCGATAATTCTCCTCAGGAATCTGGATCCGCCTGCACTTTGCAATGGAACAAGACTTTCTATCAAGAAACTGATGCCAAATATTATAGAAGCCACCATCATGACCGGACATGCTGCAGGCGAAGATGTGTTTATTTCAAGAATTCCTATAATCCCTTCCGATCTCCCGTTTCAGTTTAAGCGTCTACAATTCCCTGTTCGTTTGAGTTTCGCGATGAGCATTAATAAGGCACAAGGACAATCTCTCAAAGTTGTAGGGCTCGACCTCCGTAAGCCGTGTTTCTCCCATGGTCAACTGTACGTGGGTTGTTCAAGAGTTGGTAATGTCGATAATCTACACATCTTAGCTCCGAATGGAAGAACATTAAATATAGTTTATCCCGAGGCTCTCTAACGAAAAGGACAATCTAAAGAAAAATTATTGCCACTCTCCCAAACTAACTCTGACTGTCATGTTTTAAATGATGATGTTATTGTTTAGTGCTCTCTTGAGAGCATGAGCAATAATCCGAATGGTGCTGCTTCCCAGTGCTACAGTACCAACAGACATTAATCGGTAAGGGTCCCTTGCGACCCCAGACCGAGCTCCACAAACATACACAAACACTCTCCTCTTCTAATTCATTGTCATCTAAGTTTAACTTACACTTAAATTAAAAATTTAATTGGTTCTCAACTCCAAATTTCCTGTAAGCAGGATGTTTTATTTCATCCATGTTTTCGTTACTTTTTATTTTTTCTGTACTGTACTCTCTATCTTTCCCTTTCAACTCTTTCCTATCTTTGATTTTGAATTTTTTATGTTTTACTTTTCTTTAAACTTCAGACCAATGATTATAACCACATGACTACGGTTTCCTAGCATGTGCTAATATGAGGTCTGTTCTCATTTAAACTAATTTTTTAACAGATGGCTCATGGTTAGGATATATTGTTCCTTTTTATCGACGGGGAATGTTGTGTGTAGGGGGGGGGGGGAGAGAGAGAGACTGTCTACATGTCCTACACTACTATTCCTGCGCTATTCACTTATCTGCCTTTTCTAAATGCACGGGCAACGCCGGGCGGGTACAGCTAGTACCTATATATAAAAAGAGTTTTCATATATATACTTAATACCATATTATATTTCTGCATTAAAAATGAAAAAAAGATGAGTTTTAAACTTTATTCATAAAACATGTGTGACAGCATATTACCCGTTAGTCCAATAACAACTTAATAAATGTTATCTTAGTCTGTTATCCAGTTATTTGAACCTTTGTCTCAAAATCGTCATTTCATAAACTATTACGAACAAAAAAAATTTCTTAGTTTGGCAAAGTAATTCGAATTTCAAACTTGTTTTATTGATGTCAGCAACAAATCTACCTGAAATTATAGCCTTTATTAAAAGTGAGTAAACGCAGTTGTTTACTTTTTTTTTTAATTTTTTTTACGGGCTTAAAATATATAAATTTGGAGTAGTTCACCAAGCTGCAGTCCCAGACATTTTCATTACTTTATATATCATATTTGTAAAAATTTATTGGTGATAAATTATATACAACGAAGAACACTTTTTTTTTCAACATAAAAACAATTTACATGTTATTTTTTGATAAATTCTCCTTTAATATAAGTAAAAAAGAATTTTACCTCTCACATTGAAGTACAGAAAAGTATCATTTTAATCCTAAATTATTCTTTCCATGCATTTTGAATATTGATTCTTCTCCAAAATCTTCAAACATAATATCATATAATATTGACCATGTGCCAGGTATAAATCAAGAAATTATCTGATGAAAAACATTGAATACGAGAAGTAAACATCTTTAAATAGGCTGATAAATTTGAATAATAGATAAGAGAATATTTTATATTTTAAGGAATATTTTAAGTCGATAATTACAAAGTAGTAGATTACTTATATTGTTACTATTTCAGAGCTAAAATGATATAAAGCTTGTAAATCTTTCTCAATAACGTAAAAAAAA
>JAPDSC010162420.1:0-20524 GCA_026290005.1 Latrodectus geometricus | reverse complement strand
TAATTTTATATGATTACTTTTACACAACAATTACTTTTTAATGGCATTATTATTTCAATAATTACGTCAATTTCTCTATTTGTGTTTAGTCTACATCAATTTTAAATAAAAAAAATCAAATGAATATTTACTTACATAATGTAAAGTACAATCTCTATTATAACTTGAAACATTTAATATTAAAAAATAGAAACAGCTTTTAAATATGTTTTTAAAATGGTTCTCACACAATCAAGTATAAATGACCTATCATTTCTTATTAAATAACCAAAGAAGTAAAGTGAAGTGTTCATTAAAAAATCATATTTATTGTGCAAAATAAATGGGCATAAATAAATTATATGTTAACAAAAAAGTTGACTTATAATGGTCATGGTATTTGTTATAAGATTATAGAAAGGTAAAATCGTATTATGTACTCTGTTTACAATTAAAGTATAAATATGACCAGACAGGGTAATTTTTTATGGTAAATAGTAAAAAACACGAATATGATTAAAGGACTTAGTACTTAGTAGAAAACCAATAGAGTCCAATTTATAAATCTCAAAATATATCGCAATTTATAAATCCTCCTGTCATTCTGGCTATATGAAAATTAATCATTCTAGTGAACGCCATCTATCGTTTTTAAGGGAAATGATTAGGCATATAAAAGAAGCATTTTAAAGTAAATTTTAAAATACAATAAAATTTCATATGAAAATAATACAGCAAAAGTTCAAAAATAGATTAAATAAAATGGTATCAGAGTAAGTTATTTATTACTCTAGATTTTGATTAAAAGAATTAGATGAATGTATACATGGGGTATATTTTCGTTATTATAAATCACAGTTTGCTTTATTGCTAAAAGTAAACACAATCTGGTGTTGTAATTTATAGCATCATTGCTTATTTAGTTTTCCTAATGATCAACTTTAGCTTCACAAGTATTTTAATGCTCTGAAAATATTAAACGTTGTATCGAACATCATAAGTTTAATAGGCAAAGCAACATCATGTTGAAATATGAATAGAATTGAATTCAGCTCCATAAATACAAGCAAGAGCAAAAAAATACTCATTTTAAATTAGCATTTTATTGGCAATCTTTGTATTTTAACTCAATGGTGCCATTCACAGCTATCCTGTGAATGTACGTTTTAGAAAATGGATATAGTATGTCATTCTCTAATGGTGTTATTTTTTTCTATGTCAATCTTTAGAAATGTCTATGAGCCAAGTTATGACAATTATTATTCAAAGTCTATTGCTACCATAGAATTGTGGATAATTTCACGTTATTCTGTAGATCGTTATAACAGCATTAACATTCATTAATCTTGTCTAACATTGATTCAGAGTCACTAACAACTTACAAGATCGTGATTGTCCTCCTTGTCAAATCAGTCGGTAATCTAAATCAAATATTGATCAGCCAACGCAGGATTAACACAGCGACGATTGTCTCAATCAAGATTGAATCAGCTGTCTCTCTTTGCAAGAATGAATCAGGAAATTTTAAGCAATATGATTTTCGAGAAAAGAAAAGTAAAGAAAAAGAATCATTTTTTGAAAGCGCTGACAAATGTGAATTAGTACATAACACATTAGAATTTTGCACATCAACCGCTAGAAGAAAATACTTTGAATGGGTTGAATAGATTTTGCAAAACTGTAAATCCATAAATACGTGCTTGAAACGACGTATAAAAAAGTAAACATGTCAATAAAATTTCTGACTGTCTGTTTCAGTTTGTAATTATATGGAAAATCATACTTAAGTAGCTAATCTGTCAGGTGAGTTATCAGTATCTGCTAGATAAAATTTGAGTATACAAGTAAAATCACAGAGCATTGGTTTATTTAGTTTATTATAACAATTTAATTAGTAATATAAAAAAGAAGAATCAGATAGCCAAGATTACTACATTATTAACAATAATCCATGAGGTTATTAATATCCTTGGCAGCCAAAGCAAGAGTCTCATCATTAACAGTTCATACGTTTGATCCTCATCCTGAATGTTGTACTATACAATGGTCCCTACAGTTGTAAGTCGGCCTAGTTCTTGTGTTCAAAAAATAATGTCCAAGTACAAAAAGAACTATAGCTAAGTTATGATTCATATTTAAAATTTATGAATGCAAACATTACTTTATAATAAAGACAAATCCTTATATAATCGGAATAAGAGAAGCACTAACACTAATCATTACTAGAGATTTGATCCTAAACCGATATATATAAAGTATTCTATTTATTAGTTTCTAATTAGATTTTTACATGGTACAATAAAATTAAAACTGTATTGTAATATTTAGAAAAAAAAGTAATTGCACATTAGAATCTCAAGAAATATAACAAAATTATAAACCCCCTCCCTAAAAAATATTCGAATAAATATTTAAGATATTTTTGTGAAACTATACTGAACTAATTAATTCACAAGGATACGGAAAATGGACAATTTTCCTTGTTATGGATTGTCTCAACTTCTATCCTAGCCGTTGGTAAACAATGAAACACAAATGCAGCACTTTTATATGAATTACTTAGTGCTTTATTGGGAATTTTCCAGTTTGTAACATATAAATAAAGTTAGTTACTCTATAAAGCATATACGAGATAGTTGCTAAAAAAAGCATTGTGCCAACTTTGATCTGTTAAGTTATCAGTAACAAACTACCATAACATCCTCGTATTCTTTTCTGGCTTCGAACCCAAATTCACCGAATTGGCAAATTAAAATCAAATCCCAAAACCATATAAAAGAACAATTTCAGAAATCAAATATGAAATATTAATTAACAAATACGCACTTGGAGAGAGATTGCATTAAATACTTCAAATACACCCTTCAAGAAACAACGATAAATTGCCCTTTCCTCAAATACCCATTTAGTTAATTTAAATTGCTAATTAAAACACTAATTACAATGTAACTCAAATCTCATCTCCCCTTTTATCATCTTCCAGATAAGAAAACCCTGCCTCCTACCTATTATAAACGGAATTCTGCTACCTATTTCGGATCGCGAACGGTGGGAACGCCGATCAATAATTTTCCATCGGCTGCGTGAACACGCAGACTTAGATGTACGTGGCATCCAATCTTGCTTTTAAGAAATCTGCACGTATTATTCCACCGTTCTTTTCTCAATCGATGCACGTGGTAGAAAGAAGCCGCGCAGGGGGATAAGATATATTTTGTTAATATTTTCGATAAAATGTGAGTGCAAAGAAATAAAGGTAAAAGGTTAGAAAAGAAAAAAAGAAACTGTCGATGATATTTTGCTCCATGATTTTATAGAACTGTTATCCTTATAAAAAGAATTATTTGAAGTTTATCGAATTGTTTAATTTTTCCCTATTTTTTAAATTTCCCTCTTATAATCCCTTCATTTCTTCCAGTAATATTTTTCGTTACCCTTTTATTTTCGTTTTTAAGTGAATTTTTGAGCGTTTTATATGCTTTTTTATGGGCTGGCTGGTTAGTGAACCATTAAATTGAAAATATGTGAAATAATAGTGTAGGGTGATATTTAAAATTTATAACATGAAATAATCATCTCATGATTTAAAATCTTTACCATAGAACAAAGTTGAGGCTTTTGTTGATATTTTTCAGAATCAAAAGTTGTTGATATTTTTCAGAATATAAGTTTAACTATATTTATAGCACATAGGAGGGTAAAGTTAAAAAATGGTAAACTTCATAAATCAATTAATTTTTACTGAATACTTATAAAAAAGAAAAAATTATGACTACAAAATGAGAATTATCAGTTTTTAGGTTTAGATTTTAATCTTCAAGAATGTGCAGAAATTTTGTTATTATAATATCTCAATAGCATTAATTTTTTTCAAAAGCTGAATTGATAGCAAAATGGTCTACAATTAAATAGTTTATAGGTGTGATTCCTATTATGAGCATGGATGCTTGTATCAGTTCGGAATTCATATTAAATACTAGGGTCCAATTTAATTTACCCATAAACCAAAAAGAGATTCTAAAATCAAAAACTTGATAAACAAATATCCATTTAGAAAAAAACATATTAACCCTAGATAATATATAATTAATAATATATGAATAGATAATATATTTTTTTTCAACCCTTGATCAAAATCAGATAAGTCTTGAAATGCGATTTTGTATAATTGCTTATTAGATAATTTCAATACTTACTAAATATTAAAGAATATAATAGGCAAATAAACATAATGATTTCTTGTTTGTAATGCAGTTGTTTTTTCGAACTGAAATTTAAACTCTGATGTCTTATTTCCAAATTTATTTTAGATGAATAAAAGTCATCAGTTAAAAATGAAAACTTTTATTTAAAAAAACATATATTTTGATATGTAAATAAGAAGGAAAGATTTTTTTAAATGATTATCAAAATAAATGAGGAGATAAAGAAAACTATGCAGTTAATAATCTATTTGATACTGCAGCCATTTAAAATTTGAATTATCTCTATTCCAATCCATAATCTGTTAAGTCTATAAAGCTTAGAAATAAATATTAATTATTACTATAGCCATAGATGTTATATAAAATTCTTTAGGTGCAATATAATATGTTATTATCTGTACGACTATTACTAAAGTTAATTAATCATAACTATTTATTACATTCAAATTATGAAATGATGTTAAATTAATCACACCATTATAACAATTCTTTCATTTACATCTGTATACCCTTATCATCACATGACAATTTTTGTGAATAAAAGAGCTGTTTAAAATTTAATTTAACCTTTAGTTACGATTATTAAATTAATTAGTATATAAGAAAAAGAATAGAATTTAGGTGACTTTGTAAAAAAAGAAAATATTCATGTACGTTATTATTATTTTAAAATCAAAAGTCTCCTTTGATAATTTGTAATTTTTCGCATAATTTATTAATAATTTTCCAAAATATATGTTAACTGGAGTAACCACAAATAAGGACAAATATATTTGATTTTTGAAAAAAAACAAGGTTAATTTTTAGTTCAAAATTAAAGGTTAAAAAAAGGACGATTAGATAGCAAATTGCAAAATTTCAAATAATATTTATCAAAATTTTAATTTGAATGTAATTTTATTGTTTTTTTTAAAAAAATGTGTTCTTCAATATTTTCCTGCCACAGTAAATAGTATTTATATAACTCTCATTTTATATAGCAGGGTAAAAATAATAATATTTTATTAATAATTCAATATAATACCAAATTTAGTGTTAGGAAACAAATATTTTATTTTGAAGACTAAAACAGAAAAGGTGTACATTTTTAAAAGACAGTATTAATAATATTAAATTTTAGAAAAACAGTTGCATTTGACCCAACTTTAAACAACTTAATTATATAAAAAAGCATTGTTTTTAAACAAAGATTAATTATTCCGTATTTAATATTTTTATTTTGATCTAACTAATTAATTACTATATTTTCTTACAAATAAGGTATTAATAACTACTATGAGCTTTTATATTATTATAAGCTTCTTTTTCTTATTATTTAAAAGTATTTAATGTCTAATACAATCATAATTATAAAAATCATAGATTATAAAATCAAATTATGGTCTACACAAATAAAGACAATGATTTCGTATGAAACAAAACAATCAAAATAATATGCTTTATTATCACATTTAAAAATAATTTGTAATTCTACTCAGAACTTAATACATAAGATATATAAGCATAATCCTCATGCAATAATACTTCGCAGATATATATTTCTGCCTCTCCAAACCAGCAAAAACTACCAACCACTTTTTTTTTAAACTTTCATTGAAGGACAGTGACCACACCAAGTGTGGCATGTTTGTCCCTTTATTTCCACACCTATTCGGCACTATTTTTTTTTAATTTTAATATTCATTTAATTCTCTTGTTTCTTTTTATTATGATATTTCAAAAGTTCTAAATTTACACTATAATTCAAATTTTGATATTTAACTTTATTTGTGAATTTGGGAAATTCATTTTATTTTACATTTATGCTTAAACTAATAATTGTCTAAACTTAAAATTTATAATTTCTTTTCGTTGTGTAAATAAATTTCTTAAATATAAATAAAATTAAATTGCAAAAACAAAAATAAAAATTTCGTTTTTATTTTTTACTTTTATTATTACAAAAGGTAATTCAAATTAAATTCATTTGTTGAATTTAGGGTTAAAAAAAGAAATAAATATATTTCTAATAATTTAAATTTCTTTCTATTAGAATTAGGATATGAATAATAACCAAACAACAGTTTGTTTTCGCGAGAATAACTTCAATTCCTAAATCAAATTATAATTTAATTTATTCCAAAACACAGCACTTGTCTGTGTTGTTGTGAATTAAATTACTTATAATCTCTTAAATCAAGTAACTTAATCTTTTGGAATATAAGAAAATATAATAACTTAATTTAAATCCAGACATTTGATTATTCAATATAAGAATTAAAATTCAGTATTTCCTAACGATTTGTAAAACTCACCGAATATAAGCGATTTTTATTTTTATTTCTTCGAAAGGATTTACTGTAAACCAAATTCAATTAGAGAAAAAGATATTTTTTGTACCAAGCATCCTCATAACTTAACCTAATTTTAAGAATCCTAATTTTAATTTTTAATTAATTTAAAATAGGTCAAAGAAAAATTAATTAATAAGGTCTATTTAAGTAATTATATATATATATATATATATATATATATATATATATATATAAAATCAGAAAAAATTATAAGCTTTATATAAATATCAAACAATTGTAATAAAAGAAAGATGGGGTAATTATTTCATTAATTCTATACATTTATTTTATTAATTCTGTAATGACTTTCATGTCTTATTCTAAAAATGTTTTAGTAACTCTAGGATAAAACATTTAAAATAATATGATGTATGGCTTAATAATTTTTCTCCAATCTTTTGATAAGTTAATATTTATCTTTGCATATAAAATTTTTCACATCGTTATGAGTTAGTATTATATTATTAGAAATATCTTTGCTATGTTTCATTTATTTTTACTGGAAATCAGTTAATTGGAATAAATTAATTATCTACTAAGCTTTAAAAATATCAAATAACTAATATGCGTAGTTACAATAGTCAAATTTACTACTACGAAAAATGTAATTAGCGCTATTAAAATATTTGATGTTAAAATTACATAACTATATCTAAACTTGCTTTTTCATTATAAATAAATCCCATGAAGAATTTGGAGTAATTAAAGGAAATTTAGAATTTTTAAAAATTATATCTAGTTAATAATTTGTTAAAATAATTTAAAATTTTCTCTTCTATTTGTGCTAACAATATTAAACAGAAAATAAAGCTTTTAAAATGCAATTCAAATTAATTTAATAAATATATATTTATAAGCTTTTATAATATTTTCCATATAGTTTATATTTGTTATGATAACAAAACCCCTTCAAAGGCTTTTAGTTAAAATGAATGCTTTCAAATAAAATTAAGAATTTGAATGATTTTGATTCTAATAAACCAAATTACATAGATTTTAGATTACTTGCATGCAAATTACATACAAGAATATAATTTAGTTTATTTGCATGCAAAATACATACAGAAAGAACAATGTTTTAAATTTTTTCCAGGATAAATATATAATTTCATATGAGAAACGTAATTTAATTTGATTTGTTATTCATTTTATAAACGCATTTTCACGAATTTATATGAATGATTCTTATATGTAATTTATTTAATGAAAACAATTTATTATAAACATAATAAAATGATACAAATTTAATTTAAATGTTTTAATATGCTTTGAAAATATCAAAATAAACTATGAAAGAAAAGAAATGATTATCATTTGTAAGACTTAGCAACTATACCAAAGTCATGAAGGCTTTTAGATACACATGGATAAGAAAAAATAAAAAAAGTAACAAACGGATTTGTAAATGCCAATAATTTGAGCGTAGAAGATTATTTCTTCAGCCAAATGCAAATTGTTTAGATTAGAATAAATTTTCGACAAAAGGAAAAATGTAGTTGGTATGAGAATATTGTCATGGAATGAATTAATATAATTTTAAAGTAAGATTAATGTAAGAAATGTATACTTTTGATAGTTAGCATTTGCAAATAAAGGTCCATTTCATGTTATTATGCTTAATAATTTACAGAATTACATTAAGATCACAATACACTTTAGTTTAAAGAATATGCAGAAAAGACATTGTTAGAGGTAATCTAGGATAATATGATTGGGATACAAATAATATTAGTCATAATCGTAATACTTGCCAAATTATGTAGAAGGAACTTAACAATGGAACAATCGCCACATATAAAATCATTAATGAAGAATCCGCAATGTTGAAAATAGCTTACCGTTGTGTTCCTGAAACTTTTACTCAGCCCCAGAAAGCAGAGTTTGTCCAAATCTTAATTTAAGAAATCCTTAAATCTTTAAAGTATTGAAAGGTAATAGCTACTATATTATTTCTAAATTCTTAACTAACGTGAGCACAATGTTTGTCAACTGAGAGATTGGTTTCCAACAATTTGTCTGCTCCGGTGGGTAAAAGACACATCTCATTTTTGATAGGAGGAATTAGAAGAGAGGCGCCAACCTTGGCTTGCTAAATACTTTGAGAATAACATGATATACTACTACCATAAATATCGCCAATTAAATTCTACCATAAATATCGCCAATTCTAAAACACTTATCCTTCTTTGAAATGGATAAGTATTGTTATAATAGCAACCACCAATAATCAGACGAATTGGCGTCAGCTATTTTTGTAACAGACAGGCATACGGTTCTTTAACATTCCAATACAGTTAGAATGTCCTTGAAGATTGCATTTACATACACAATAGTGAAAAAGCAACATGCCATGAAAAATAGGCATGAAGTTTTTTTTTTAAATCCTCCAAGATGAAAGTGTAACAAAACAGTCGAAGCTAACTGGTATACAATTAAATAATTTCCAGAAATAATTCAAGAAATGCATGTCTATAAACTTAAGCTCCTTGGTGACAGTGTCTCTTTTCATTTCACAAGTTGATCGTTGGGTTTCCCGAAGAAAATAACACGTCACATTGATAAAACACTTTGATTATACTAATATTTTTGTTCGCTTTATTTTAATTTACAGATAAACATTAAATTCATTAATAACTCTATTTAAATTTAAAAAATCCATTAGTAAGAAAAAAAGTATACTAGTATAAATACGTTAAATACAAAATATATTAAATCACTTGTCAGTCAATACTTCAATAAAATTTATAGATAAAAAGATACTCTCCAATATAAATAAAATTATTTGTGTTAAAATTTAAAAGACTTATGTCATTAATTACTTGGTGCTGAATTACTTTAACTTATCTGTAAAGTTATAAAATTTCTTGGTATAATAAATAAGTCAAGCGAAACTTTTATCAATTTTAAATAAAAATTATACAATAAGATATAAATATATTTTATATATTTAACATTGATTATTTAAAAACTTTTCATAAGAAATCATAAAACATAAGTCATGAATGAAATATTGAAAATGATTGAAAATTAAAATACAAATATTGAATAATTTGCTGAATTTTCGTAATATTTTTAACAATAAATTTGTGAGTGTGTTGTGTACAATTATAAAATATAATTTTAGGAAATGCTTAAAATTTAGAGTTAAAACAATATGCTTTAGAAAATATCGTAAGATAATCATAAAATTAGTCTGTACCAGTAAAATAATTATAAGAAAAATTTGACTTAATGGTTTCCTTATAACGAATATTTTAAAGGTGACATTTTAAAAAAAACAACAGATGAAGATTTTCTTCGAAGTCTCTTCTATTGTTTTTTTTTATATAAATAAAAAGATTACATTTTACATATTGTTATTTTTATTGCGCTTTCGTATAATTTTCATGCAAATAATTTTGAAGGAATTATTGCCATAACTCTTAAAAATATTTATATATAATTTCAAAAATGCTTACACTTAATTAATCGTATTTAATTTTACTGTGAAACAATAAAATAGTGGAAAATTATGTAAAATGATTAAAGAGAGCTATTATAAAATGATAATGTCCTTAAAAAAAGAACGCAGTCATAAATGCACTTACTTTACTTTAATGAGCGTCATAAATTGTAAATAATTGCTATTATATTTAGATAATTTCATTCAGGCAATTAAGTGGAAATGGAAAATTTTAGTAATGTGAAAAAAAACAAGGGTAAATTTAAGTGTTCTAAAATGACAAAATAATTGCAAACATATTCAAGTTGCTTAATGTATCAAATTAAAATTATTTTGCATAAATCGTAAGTAAAAGTATTAAATTAAATAATTTACCCCATATTTTAAATATGATTTTCTTCAGATTAATTGATAAATTGCATTAATTTATTTCTCGCTTGCTTGTTTTAAGTACTTATTACACTTCACTCAAAATCAGTAAAGAACTAAGATTCATTTGTGTAGGGTGGGTATATATATTAGTTTGGGGAAAAAATAATCCCTTATTTTTTCGGTAGACTTCTGTAGCGATCGCTATCTCGTGAGGTTTCTATCAAACAATTTCAGATTTATGCTCGTTGGAAAGGTGACATTTGACACTAAAATATCCTCTTGGGGTTCTTTGTTTGATTAATTCAGTTATAAGTACAAGGTTTTAAAAATGGAAGACAACAAACAGAAAATTCGATACATTTTCCTTTTTCTCTTGTAACGGCGAAAAAGATACCCGGGTGGCTAAAATTATGAAAGGTGTTTATCGTCCTATATAAGACTGTAACAACCAGTTACGTACAATTTTTGTTTCGTTGATTCCATTCGGGTATTTTTGATGTTAGAGATGCACCTGGCATGTGGATACAGCATCGTCGAAAATGTCTTTAAAATATCAAAAATGATCGAAGTTAACCGCATGTCAGCAGTCGTAACGCGCAAGACCTAAAAATCTCCATGAAAGCTGTTTTAAACCTTTTTACAAAGTGAATCCAAAAGAAGTTACAGAAAAATCACGTAAAAATAATGGATTTCTTTTTCCTCAAACTAATATATATATATATATATATATATATATATATATATATACAGTAGAAGTCCATTAATCCGGCATCCAACAGTCCGGAATGCCCGATAGTCCGGCATCGCTCCGGAAAATTGTAAAAATTTTGGTTTTCTCCCAAAGTATGTCTGTAAAGGAAATAAAAACGCTCGAAAGCTATTCGGAAGTTTTCTGGGTGGTTCGAGATCATCCGGAAGCGCTCGGTATTGTTCGGAAACAATTAGCGGCCGGTTAGTCAATAGTAAACGTAACTTTTGAAACTGTTTATAAAAAAAGTGATTTTCGTTCTAACTGTACACAGGGTGACCATGTTTTCAAAACCTAAGCCTAAATAAAGTGGCTCAGATGCCGAATTGGAAGAAAAGTAAAAATCAGCTGGGTAGAAGCTGCAACATCACTAAATAAGTTTATCTCTTTTGCTGAGGCTAGTACAGTGCTTCAGAAATTATTGATTTCCATATCATTAGAAATAAATTTTAAACTAAACTCCAAAAGTCAAGAAAACAAAAAGACATTCGTGACTTTTTTAAATCTAAGTGAAATATGTTTTACAGTACGTGTACATACATTATATGAAATGTAAAATAAACTTTGTTGTATGTATTTGCATACTGTATTTGTAGTTTAATTATTAACCTATTGTTCTTATAATAACCATCCGATAGACCGGAATTTTCGGTAGTCCGGCACCGAGCCGGTCCCGAACGTGCCGGATTATCGGACTTCTACTGTATATATATATATATATATATATATATATATATATATATATATATATATATATATATATATATATATATATATATATATATATATATAGATATATATATATATATATATATATATATATATATATATATATATATATATATATATATACATAAACTTATAAAATAAATTTGTGACGAATGACTGTAAAGTGCAACTTAGCAACTTCAGCCTGTAAAAAAACTCTTTTGTGAATATCTAAGGCTAAAAATGTTTACTCTTGGAGAATTTTTCATACGTAATATTCACTCATCTAGTATGAGTGTAGATATTCAAGTGACAAAATAAATAAAAACTATCTTGTCGGAAGAAAGGAATATTCCCTTTCAAACATATTTACGTCTTACTAGGATTAAAATCCAAAAATCTTCCAAGCAAACCGCTCAACAAATATGCAACTAGAAACAAAAACACAACTACCCTCTGCAAACTCAACAACTTAATAGTTTGTTATTTGGATATATGCTCAACAATAACAAGCCTGATTGAATCTGCTCGAGTCTGAGAATCCAATCTTGGGACTGAAATTCTGCAATGATAAAGAATCTGCTTGAGTATGAGAATCCAATCTTGTGACTGAAATTCTGCAATGATAAAGAATCTGCTTGAGTCTGAGAATCCAATCTTAAAACAGAAGTTCTGCAATGATTAAGAATCTGCTTTGAGTTGTAGATCCTAGTTCTTGTTTCTGAACTGTGAGTTTATATCAAAAAAAGCCAAGTCTACTAAATAAATTCTCTTTTCTCTCTTTTTTTTTTTTTTTTTTTTTTTTTACAGCAGTGGTCATTGAAAGTGTAGACCTTCTGTTTCAAAGAATGCTGTTTTATCACTAGATAATGTAGCAAAATTTAAATAAATGGGAGTATTAAAATTTTTTAATTTGATCAGAGAATTGTTTTGCAGTTATTTATAAGTACATCTTCTAATTTTCGTTCACTTTCTCTTAATAAGGATCTCAATTTTCGTCAATTTATTTCGGTATAAAATTTTTCACTTACGATGAATCATTGAGCATTTATATTAGAGGTTTAAAGTTACCATGTGCTTATATAACAGTTGAGAAATCTTTTACTCATTCATTTATGAGCAATAATCTTCTCAGAATTTTATGTTTGGTTTCTGAACGTATCTAAACTGAAACAAAGGCTTTGTTTTCAGTGATTGCGGCTGTTATCTTAATTAATTTCTTTCCTGCTCTCTGTGAAACGTTTTTTTACGAATCATTAAGCTAGCAGTCTTCAATAATGGAACCAAATCGTTGAGACATTTGATTTTGGGAGTAGCGACAATATTATCTCTGGATAAATCGTCCATAGAATCCATCAGCTACCCGCAGAGCACCGTAGATATCTCGCTTCATTTCACTTAAAGAGATTATACCTCCAATCACAAAAGGTAACCAAATTATTTGGATTACAGAAAGACCGGCTAAAATATGACATTAAATACAGTAACCATTACTTCAATACCATTACCAATATAGATTCATAATATATTTGAATATAAATGGAATTGTGACATATTATCATGTTTGTTGTATCTAGACAACTGTATTAAAATATAATTTTTAATTGCTAATAGGCTTAGCTTTAATATGTTAATCAGTTATTTTTATTTGTATTATAGGTTATGACTTAGGATGTTTTTAGTCATATGCTATTTAAATTATCATGTAGTAATAGCTCAATTTATCAGAAACTTTGTATTTGAATGTATAAATGCTACTTTAATTGCAAATGATTGTATTTCTCTTGGCCTGTGTGCCAGGCAGTTTGTATTTAGATTCCTTGTATCAAGTGAGACTTGATACACATTCCAGCTCTATCTCAGTGTACGGTACGCTATTAAAACAAGATGGCGAACAAGGAGCGTACCGTTCACTGAGAATTAAGGAAATTTGAATGGAAAAATACTTAAATAACCTATATTTCAAGATGCCCCTCGATTTTTCACTAATTTAGCACTAGCTTGGGTTATGTTGAATATGATTGTAAAACATTTGTTTTTGAATTTCGGCTGTATCCCAGTGTACGGTACGCTATTAAAACAAGATGGCGGGCAAGGAGCGTACCGTTCATTGGGAATTAACCCACATTCCAAATTGTTGCCAATTATCCGGTTACAGTTGAATTTCAAATATAAATATATAAAATGCAGGAACTACTTTGATATACCCCCAAATTGGAAATTTGGTGACTTTTTTTCTCGCCAAGCAAAATACCTGTTTTGGTGGCCTTTTTTCTCACCAAGATGGATTCTCGCTAAATACAAATAATTAATAACAAAAAAAAAAGCTTTAAAATAAAAACTCAAAAAATGGTATAAAAAACAAGAAAATACTAAATTTGACAACAGTAAAAACCTAAAATCTGAAAAAACCTAAATTGGCAAAACCAAAAAAAGAAACAGCAACCCTAAAAAGTCCATAGTGCCAGATTTGGCACTTAATTTTTTTTGCGGGGGGGGGTATATCAAAGTTGTTCCGAAATGCATCATAGGCTTAACGTAGGAGGCATTATTAATTTAAAAGAAATAATTAGAACGGAAATTTCGCGTTTCAATGGTTATTGAAACGATGAAAATTAAATCGCTTTTATTCTGAATTGGTTCCTCGAAAAACATTTGAAATGATTCACTGAAATAAAACAAAACAGACTAAATTAATCAGCCAATATATGTGTAAATAAAAGTTACGAAGAACATAATATTCCATTTTCTTAAAACTATTTAATATGTTTATGAATGTCAAGGATAAATACATATTCAATTCATTCGCATTATTTTTTAATTACAAATTGAATAAAATAAAACAGCGATATGGTCAAATAAGTAAGAATAAGAAGCATAAAAATTTTGTTATGGTTATTTTTGAATGTTACATTTGAATTTATTCATTTCAAAATGAGTTAATTAAGCTTTTTTAAGCAATTTAAGCAGCCAATTTCAAATAACTTAAAGAAGTTAATTCCAATCCAAATTTGCGACAAATATTTTTACTAATTTTAACAATGAAACAAAGTGGACACTTAATTTGATTTAAAAAATTTTGATTCTAAACAAGATTATAAAAAATCAAAAACAGAAGCACCATCTCTTTTCTGAAAACTTCTCAGAATGTTTTCTTTTGGTCTGTTTTGACTTTCTTGCTGTACTTTAACAAAGCTTGAAAGGCATTTTGGGCTTGGAATCCATTAGATGTAATTAAACCGGAACAATACAGTTAAGAGACAATTCAATTACTTGGCGACCATTAAATACAATTCACTCACCACTTCTACTCTCCCTTCTCGCCAAAATGCATTAACGACATATAAATTGTGAGTCAAAACTCTCATTTTAAGAGACCTGTAGGAATTTTCTTATCGATAAGTAAAGATCTTTAACGATGTTAAAGGGAATTAAAGAGATAACGACTCGTTAATTTTTAAAAATGATCCTTAGTTTCTGCGCTTTTCAAACTAACTTACAAATTCTATCTTTTTTCGTTTCGTATGTCTCGTAATGGATGCTAAAATCAATTAAATTCATTTTAAGGGAACAGAAAATATATTTAAGGAAAATACAATTATGATTACATTTTCTAAGCTGGAATTATTTTACATAATTACAGTTTTTCATGCCGGGAAGAATGCCTATTTTGCATTCAAAATTAATTATTAAACTCCTATGTTAAAGAAGGTTTGAAATTTTGCCAAAATATAAAACTCATTCAAATTCTAAGAAAGTACTGTATGAAAAATATGTTTTAAATATTTTACATGAAATATATGCAAAAATAGACGATGAGTTAATATTTGTAGCTACGGTACAAAAAGGGCAATTTTACATTATAATTATTCCCAAACAATATTTTTCTGATTTCTTATGGAACTTATAAAGTTAAATGTATATAGCTCTTAAATTATATCATGAAGAAACCATTATTTGGTGATAAATGAATTATTTTTGGGACTGATTTGGTGATAACATGAAAGGAATTTAAAGTAACTTGTTACTAGAAATAGGATTTACACAAATGAAATTTAGAATTAACTAATTTTATTTATTACAATATATTATTTTATTATAATTTCGATGATGAGTGTTTGCAAAACTAATTATTAATTTGATTAGTAACTCAAAATAATTAATAACTATTTTTACTATAAAAGCGTTGCTGCATTATTATATTTAAAACTTTTCTTTCCATTTTTTTATTTATAATTTTATAAATCATTATTAGAAAATTTTTATTAAAATTTGATAAATTATCAATTAATTTTTATTAGAATTTGATAAATTGTTATTAAGAAAGACTTCTAGAAAAAAAATTGTTACATATTAATATAGAGAGACTTTTAAACATGTATTCTTTACATTTATTTATCGTTAAGCATATTCTAATTTTTTTTTTATCATCAATGGCAAAAATGATTAATAACCACCGTAAAACGTTGTTGTATTGATAATAGAAAACCGTAAACAATACCATCAAGTATGATTGTGAGGATACTTAGAAAGCAAAAAAAGGGTTTTTATTAAGCATAAAATCTTAACTTTTAATAACTACATTTGTAATTTTGGCTGTACGTATTTTGACTATTAATATAACTAGTAATTTTGATTATTAATAAAAAAACAATAACAGATAATTTCGCATCTACGAAAACATACTTTGAAAAAGTTTTATAACATGTGGTACACAAAATAGGATTATTAATAAATTAATCAATTAATTGATTCATTGAAATACCTCATACATAAAATGAATTTTTCAATGAACATTCATTGATAAATAGTTTTAAATTTTTATTTCTAATTGTTTACAGTTTTATTTGAGAAAAATAAGGCATTTCAAATTGACAGAATTAAACTCTAGTAATAAATAAAAACAAAAATAAATAATCTGGTTGCTATGAAAACATATGAAAATGTTTTATAATAATATGTGGTTCAAAATAAAGCCAAAAATAATTTATAAAATTAATTGATTCATTCAAATACCCCATGCATAAAGTGAATTTTTCATAAATGAATTTTCAATAAATATTTATTAATAAAAAGCTTTTCTTAGTTTTTATTTCTAATTGTATAGAGTTTTATTTGAGAATTGATTAGGCATTTGGAATTAACAGAATAAAAACAAATAGTTTTTTTTCTTTTTTAAAAAAGTATTGTTCGTAGCCTATGTTAACATGTGTGCCTAATTTAGCACGAGATACAGTTTTTAATAGCACAATGCAGATTTCTGTAAAATTATAAAAAGGTTAAATCACCCTGTGTCGTTCCATAGTAAATTTGTTTCGTAAAGTAGAAAAACATTTCTTTGACAGTATTTATACTCAATGATACAATGTGGTAACAATAAAACATTCAAAATAAAATTAAAATTGTTATGGAAAATCATAGTTACAAAGTTATTGAGTCCTAAAATACAACACACACTTTAAAAAAAAGCATTCTGAATTATATTGTTATGTTATGGGACATCACAGTTACCAAGTTATTTAATCCTAAAATACAACATACACTTTTGTATCTTCAAAGTGCATACTACAAATATTCTAATGCTCCGAATTATTTGGCTCTAATAAATTGAAGCCTTTATTAACTAATACTGGTTTATTTAAACCTAATACTGGAAATACCTTTGGAAAGGAGATATATTGTAAGATATACTTTAAATTCTAAATGTCTGACCAGATCAAATAAGTACCCATTTAAAGTAAAATAGTATTTCAAACATAAAATGTATATCTAAGTGACACAGACAAATTACAAAAATAAAAATAAAAAATTCTTTAAGGTTTTTAATACTTTCAACCAAGGAATTCATTTTTAAATGACAAATGTTTACGTTTTTATTAATTAAATGACTTTATATATGTTTTTGTATAAAAACAGTTTTCAATAAACACTTTTTTATTTATGTTTTTACAAATTATTAAAATAATAATATTAATATTTTTGAAAAATATATAATTTTATTATAACAGATATATGTTGCATAATAGTTTAGTATTCATATATTTACTCTTTTCGATATAAATAATATCCTTATTTTTTTGTCCTCGAAACATTTCTCTAGAGTTGAATTGGAAATGGTTGCACGGAATGGAGAAAAATTGTAACAAAATGTCAATTTCTTGCATAATTTAAAAACAAATTTCCTTTAAAAATTTTAACTTGAGGTTCTGCTATTAATTTAAAAAATAAAGAACCCTGATTTAAAATCCATGTAAATTTGCTTATTCAGTGATATATTAATCTAAGTGATGTAAATTTTCGCTCCGGAACTTATCTCGTTTCAAAAATTACGCATATGGTTCATTCCCTCTTTTTTAAAAATGTCATCTATTTTCCACCGTTGGGAGTAGAGAAAAAATATGTATGTCAAAAGATGGCATAAATACTTTTTTTCATGGTGAAAATTGTTTTTGCATTCCCACAAACTAATTTGAAAAAAAAAATAAATATCGATATTTATGAATTTTTTCCATTTTTGAAAAATATTTTTCCCTCTTCTGCGAATGCAATTTCATTATTCCCAATGCATAACCAATTGGAAATGCATTGGAATATGAATGAAAATAGCAACAACTTTATTGCAATGTAACAACAATATTGCATTGTAAATTTGTTACTTAAATTATATTTTAGCATGTATGCTTTTATGGATTAATTTGTAAATACATATCTATATTGAAAGAAAACATTTTTGTCTTCTGTGTATCAATAATAAGTATTTGATTTTCCTGATTCTCACATATTACAGAAAACTACATTAAATTACATTACTAAAATTACATGGGCTTCGAGGCATATGTCCCAATTAGGTGGTTAACCTAAAGCAAAACTCCCAATGTTTAGATCCCGAGCATGCTTGATACTAAATTTTATCGACTCACTCAAGGGTTGAAAAGCTGAGGCAACCTTTACACGCTCAAGGTTTGAAACTCAAAAAAAGTATAATTTTTTTTTATAAATTTAAGATATTTCAACTGTGAGACATATTAAAAGTATTCCGAAAATGCTATCTTATAAATGATTTTATGATAAAGTTTTATTGCTCAAAATATTATATAATTACATTTATTAACACAAGAAGTCTTACGTTATACAAATTTAAAATCGAAACTCCAATTATTCTGTCATTAATCTCTTAAATTTTGAAAAACTATTTTGAAGCTTAGGAATAAGAATTATTCATGACTTCATTTTTCTAATATTAATTGATAAAATTTGCAAAGATAATAGAAAGCTTAATTCAAAAAATTTTAAGCAGCTTAATTCTTCTCTTTTAACAAAATAAACTAATATTAATTTCTAGCCTATATCCGTCCTTTATATAGCATATATAGAAATTATATATGCTATATAAATATAGCATATATATAGTCCTTTATATAGTTTATGTAATCCTTTATATATTATTATATAGTAATATAGTAACATTACATATGGGGTTTGAGTAATATAAATATATATATTTATAAGTCATTGAACAAAGTTTTCAAAGTGCTATATTTGTATTATTTTTAATTGCTTAAAATTACATTAAATATAAAAATGGTTTTGGATAAAAACGATTTTGGAAATCACAACAAATTTACAAATGTCTTTAATATTTAATCTGAATTTGAATTTCCATCAAAATCTTTGCTTGTAAGTAAAATTAAATTCTATTGAATGTAAAAATTGAATAATTAAATTTTTTGTATTTTATATAAAATTAAAATATAAAATTTTACTTCAATTGTTATGTATTACATATTAATACTTCTATGAAAAATCTTAATTTGTATTAAAAAAAATAGCTTGATTCCTCCTATATGAATATTTATATGGTTCTATTATCTAAAATGCTCTAAAAATATGTGTTGCCTCATACATTCAAATAAAATGTGCATAATACAAACTTTAAAAAACATGATAACTATTAATTTAACTTATCAAATTATAACTTGAAAATATTTATTAAACACTGAAATTTGAATATCTATAAGAAATTTAATATATTTCTATCATACAAGAATTATTTTTCTTCACTTATTTTGAATAAATTTTCCATTATTGCTGTTTTTGAAAAATCAAAAACTTATAATTTAAGCAGTTACACAATGCAATATGCAAATATATAATAACAGAAGAAAATTAGTTTAATTTGCAATTACAAAATTTAGTTACATTTTAATTTATGGAGAAATGAAAATTTTAATTCATCAGATTTTAACTTATTTGCATCTTGGTAAATAATAAAGTAAAAAAAAATCAATAATAAAAATATTAAAATTATTTTTTAAAAAAATAACTATTTTTAAAATGCTGGAATATCAACACAGTCAAATTTTTCATCATTTTACACATTGACCATATTCGGCATTTTAAATCTTTTATAAATTTTTTAAACGTAAAATTATTCGAATTTCGTTTTCTTAAATAAATCTTAAAATATATTTTTTTAAATAATTTGATGATAAACTCATTGTTTTATTAGGAACTGCGCTCTAAAAATGTAAAAAAGACTATCTTGCTTGTACTTGGATAAAAAAAAAATTATTTTAAAGAATTTGTAATAAAACACAAAACTTTATATAAAAAGAGGTTTCGGTTTATCTGAAAAGCATTTTTCATTTTAATTGCCGGTTTAGGAAGTTACGATTTGTTGTTGAGAGAAGCCTTACCGTTGCCACCAGAGATTACTTAAAATTGTAAAATAAAAAAA
>JAPDSC010162419.1:0-12035 GCA_026290005.1 Latrodectus geometricus | reverse complement strand
TTTCACGTTATCTTAATTTATTTTATATGTTTTTAAAATG
Source organism: Latrodectus geometricus (assembly GCA_026290005.1). Lineage (NCBI taxonomy): Eukaryota > Metazoa > Arthropoda > Arachnida > Araneae > Theridiidae > Latrodectus > Latrodectus geometricus. Next base: position 11,995 of record JAPDSC010162419.1, on the reverse strand, counting down.
TAATAAAATATATAGTATCTAAATCATTTTTAAAGTAATAGCATTGTAAAAATAGTTTTAAAATTAGCAATTTAAATAATTTATTACTATAAAAGTAATGCATGGATTAAAATATCAGCTCATTAAAAGTTTTAATGATAAGTAAATTTATAATCAGTTTTGCATTAAAGAAGATATAAATAGAATGTAATTCCTTGATTATAATTAAGAATTTAAAGATTCCTTATTATAACTTATTTTTCCCTATTATAACATTTAATCACAAGTTGCATATATACATAAATAAGATCAATTTCTCAGTAATATTAAGATTTAAACACAAAATGGTGATTATGTGTTCTATTATACTAGGGCTAAATATATAGGGTGCTATTAGGTCATTATATTAAGGCTAAATATATAGTGCATTGTTTGGTCATTAAACTAGTGCTAAATATAAAGGGTATTATATAAGGGTAAATATACGGAGAATTATATTTCTGGTCATATTTGCTTGACACAAAATATGCAACTAATGTTAAATAACTTGTTTCTAAACTAAAAAAAATATATCTTTGTTTTTTGAATTGTGTTTTTAAATTTGTGTATTTCTGCTTCAACTGTATTCTAAAGCAACTTACAACATTCAGCTACTTTTCTCACACAACAACTAACAAAAGCGTTTGAACTTATAAAGAATTTATTTCCTATACACTAATTGGCAAATCCTACTATCTCAAAGCAAATATTAACATACAAACTTTAGGTTTTCATAAAACGTAACAACATTTTAGCCTGTAACAAACCTGTAACCTGTAACAAAATTTCTAAATTACATGACGGGGCAGGGCTCCTTTGAATATGGCGTAAATTTCTGAAGCATAAAATATCTGATAATTAATATCAAAATATATTAGAAATGTGTAAGTATAGTTCGACTTACACATTTTTAGTTAGTTTTTGATATTTAGCTATAACTTGAAATGTTTATCCAAAAACTGTATTATCTTTTTCCATTAACAAAATTATAGAATATTGTTATATACTATATTAAATATTAATCACGTAGTTATCCTTTAAAGTAGTTTTGAAAAAAAGAAAGAATGAAAAAAGCAGATAGCAGATTCAAAAATTTAAAATACAATTACAGAATTTTATTAAATTTTGTTTTTTATTGTAATTTGATTGAAAATCTGCAGATTAGGTATACAAATACATGATAAAATTTGAAAGATAAAATAAATATTTCAAAAAAAAACATTTTTTTGCCATTTCGAACTATTGCTGACATTTTTGGGATACTTGTGGCACAAAAATTAATTTATTTCAAAAATTTTCTTTTGAATAAAATTTTTATCAGTCTAATGTATTGCAGTAAATACCTTCTTTAAAATTTTATCACCCAATATAATATATAAAATTAAAATTTTAGATATCATGTTTTATTTCCAATTCATATTAATATATATTTATCATAAAATAATATTTCCGATACGATTATTAGTGATTTTAATTATGCGATACAGCTAAATTGTGATACAGTGGAGCTCTTAAAGTGTATTCAAATTAGTCAATTTGTTAAAGACACTAACTCAAATAATTTTCGCATTATGAATTTATAGATCATTATTTGAATGTTTTGAAATTTTGAGTCTGTAGAAAAATTATTAAAAAAATACATATTATTAATTTAAAGTTATCGTGAAAAGAACATGCTTCATTGAAATTGGTTGACGCGTATTTATTTAATTTTTGATATCTAGAAGAAAAATAGGATTTTCATTAGTATAAACAGACAGATGTATTTGCTAAAATTCCTGAAGGAATGTTGAAAAATTAAAATTAATTATTTAAGATTGAAAAAAATTAGCTTTTATATTTACTCATGTATCTGTAATAATTAACTTGTTGTTGTTGTTGTTGTCGTGTACCAGGCTGGCTGGCAATATGGGGTGCGCTGCTCCACTTTTCCAACTGAACCATATTTGGTGTGGAGTCCGGACTTCCTCAGTACACACATGCCATAGGTACCCGTTTATAGGGTAGGCAACCATTCACACACACACAAAGAAAGGACAAAGACAAGAAAGAGAGAGAGAAAGTACATCCATGCCCGAGCCAGGATTCGAACCCAGGTCCCACTCATCTGTAGTCAGGTACGCGAACCACTAGACAGGTTGGGCGGCAATAATTAATTTAAAAACTAAATATATATAGTTCATTTTATAATATCACTGCAATTTTCTACCAAAATAATTAAGGAAAAAAGTTATTTGAACTTTCTTTTGTTGAAGATGAAGTTAGGCATGTTTTAAACTGACTGAAATAAAGTTTATAAAATGCATTTTTTAAATTAATAATTATTTTAATTTAATAATTTCATGAATAAATGCAGTTTAGAGTTTGTAAGGGTTGTTGTAAAGCAGACAAATTTATCTAAATTATTTTTTTTCATTTATTAATGTTAAGATAAATTTTTATTCATGATTTATCTTCATACTAAAAAAAGTAATTATAGATAATATTGGTAAATAAAAATTATAAATTATTAGTAAATAAAAATTATTTGACACATCACAGTTTTGAATTAATTAGTTTTTGTAACCGTAAAGAAGGTTGCGAAAAAGTGCTACAGTGAAAAAGGAAATTTTTTTTTGTTTCTAATGGCGGGCACACTTGAGCAAGTAAGTACATTAGCCCATTTGCCGCTACAAGGCCAGAAACTGCTACTCATTATATCGTTACCCGACCTATGAAACAAGTCACCATTACTAGTAGCATCATCCAGATCAAATCACTACAAACCTTTTTATAGGGCGGGCCATATTCATCCATCATCCGAGGAAAGGACAAAAAACACAGATAGAGAAAGAGAAAGCACATCCATGCTCGAGCCGGGATTCGAACCCAGTTCCTTCCCATCTGTAGTCAGGTACTCCCACCAGACAGGGTGGGCGGCGAAATGGAAACTATAATATGCAAATTTTTAGTTTTTGAATGGCATTTTTAGGGTTAGTTTTAAGCAATATTTCTTGCTTTTCTTTAAAAGACATTACAGCAAAAATGATATTACAATATGCATAGGAAGATAACTCAGAGTAAAAGTTAGGGCTGCTATATTTATTATACATTATTCCGTAAATTCTTAATAGACATTTACTTGACAATTTATTTAAGTCATTTCATAGACATATGAGTATAATAATTATATACAAATTATGTATTTGAGTCTTCATTCACAAATAAATGTATTTTAAATTAAATATTAATGCATTTTTATATAGTCATTTACATTATGGTGCAAAATTAAACTATTGGCATGAAATTTGTAAGATAGATATAATTCTTGTTAACACGGAAAACTAATGTTTGATTACAATCAAATTTTGATATAATTTGCTTTTAATTTAGGTTTGAACTCATATTTGAGTTTTGTTTCAATTAAATATTCAAACTAATATTCAATTGAAACTAAACTCCAAGGAAAATTTGAATTAAATCCAAATTAAAAACTAATATTATGCATGAATTTTAACTATCCGTGATAATAATTAATATATTTTTATGACATTTATGAACAACATTTTTAAACCCTTAAGTAATATAACTATATATGTAAATTGATATAAGATTTAAATGTGAAATGTTCTATGAAAACAGAACTTATGGTGATAACATAATAGTTTTGTTAAATATTAAATATAAAGCAATTCAAATGTCTTTCTTTTGACAGAAGGTGATCTGAGAGTATTAAAAGACAACAAAGTGATTGGATCCGTTGGTCCAGGAAAAGCATTCGGTGAATTAGCAATATTGTATAATTGCACAAGAACAGCTACAGTTGAAGGTAAGGATACATTTTCTTTAGAAAGTGAAGGCTAATTTATCAGATCAACAGGATTTTTAATAATGAATATTTATCAAGCATTTTATCAATAAAAACACTGCATTTGAATATATAAGTAATTCACTATGGTTAATAAAATCCATGCATCTCATTATCATCATCGGAGGATTTCTTAACAATGAATATTTATTAAGCATTTGGTCAATAAATAAGTGCATTTTAATTTAGGCACATATTTATTGACAAAATGTAATTCACTAATTGATAAAACCCATACTTCTCCTTATCAATATCGGTGGATTTCTTAATAATTAATACTTATCAAGCATTTTATCAATAAAAACACTGACTTTGAATATATAAGTAGTTCACAGGTTGATAAAACCCATATTCTCCTTATTAATATCGGTGGATGTTTTACTAAGGAATATTTATTAAATATTTTATCTATAAAAACATTGAATTTAAATATAAAAATAGTTCAATGGTTGATAAAACCCATACTTCTCTTTATCAATATCGGTGGATATTTTACTAATGAATTTTTATTAAGCATTTTATCAATAAAAACATTGAATTTGAATATAAAAGTAATTCACTAGTTGATAAAATCCATACTCTCCTTATCAATATCAGTAGATTTTTTTCTAATGAATATTTATTAAGTATTTTATCAATAAAAACTCTGTGCATTTGAATATAAAAGTATTTTATAGGTTGATAAAACCCATACTTCTCCTTATTAATATTGGTGGGTTTTTTAATAATATTTATTAAGAATTTTATCAATAAAAATTCTGAATATAAAAGTAGTTTGCGTTGATAAAATCCATACATTTCATTATTAGCATCAGTGGATTTCTTAACAATGAATGTTTCTTAAACATTTTATCAATAAAAACACTGAATTTGAATATAAAAATAGTTCAGTGGTTGATAAAACCCATACTTCTCTTTGTCAATATCGGTGGATTTTTTAATAACGAATATTTACTGAGGATTTTATAAAAATTCTGAATTTGAATATAAAAGAAGTTCTCTGTGGTTGTCAAAACCGATACTTCTCTTTATCAAGATCGGTGGAATTTTTAATAATGAATATTTATTGAGAATTTTAACAATAAAAATGTGTCTGAATATAAAAATAGTTCTCTGTGGTTGATAAAATCCATACATCTCTGGATCAACATCGGTAGATTTCTTAAATGAATATTTAATAAGTATTTTATCAGTTAAAATACTAAATTTGAATATAAAAGTAAATCATTGTGGCTGATAAAACACATATTTCTCATTATCAGTCTCAGTAATGCAAATTATTCTGACATCTTAAAGTATATATTTAAGAATGCAGTTAAAAAATTAGATTATGTTATCATTTAAAGATGATAAGTCCACTTTAAAGTGTTTATTTGAATCAGTTTAGATTTTTCATTTCATTATAAATACACAATATTATTTAATAATGTTTTCGTAAAAGAAATAAAAGAGACTAACGTGTAGAAATATTATAATTGCAGTAACAAAACATTAAAGTAATCGATTCTTCTTTTGACACGACAATTCATATTTTTTTTTATATAAAATGAGTTAAAAATGGTTTTAAAGAAATGTTTCATTAATGTTTTTTGAAAATTTATGACAGAATATTTCACTGAATACTATAACTAAAATTACAAAAATGAATAAAATTAAAATAGACAGACTATTTTACTGAATACTATAAATAAAATTAGAAAATAATAAAAATTATGAATAAAATTAAAAAAGAGGAATTTTAATGGAAAATATATTGGTAAATGTCATGTGTAATTCATTCATATAATTCTATGTATAAATATTTATATTATTTAATAATTTTCTCAAGATGATGTTTAAATGACAATATTTTAATCATTGAACATCTTTTGTATTCTAAGCACATACATTCTAATGTTTCTTAAATAAATTTATTTTAAAAATCTTAAAGCTTTTTTATATCATACATTATAAGTATTTAAATAATATTTATATGCATCATTTGAAACCAAATTACAAATAAATAATTGTAAAATTTGCGTTCATGGAATTAATATTGTAATTAATGTATTATTCACACTAGTAATATATAGTAAAAGTCTAACTTCTTATATTTCTCATAATCTTTAAATAAATTACATTCAAGTTAATTAAAATTTGTACAATTTAATTACAATAAAGTGAAGAATTACTTGTGTTTACAAAGTAGAGTGGCAGCATTATAAATTAAAATTACAAAATGTTGTGGCAATATTATAATCTCTGCAGGTGCTAATATTATAATCACTGTGCAAATCATAAATACTTCTATTTTAAAAATATTAAATCTCTCATATGATAAATTATAAGAAACAAGTAATATTTATATGCATCATATGTAATTGAATTACACACAAATAATTATAACATTTGCATTCATGGAATTAATATTGCATTTAATTATTATTTATAATGTGTATCATAAAAGTTAATAAATCCTTTCCTTTTATACTTCATAAACCCTTTATGCAAATTACATTGAAATTAATTCAATCGTACAACTTAATTAGAATAAAATGATGAAGTTTAAATGTGTATTGGTAAGGAGGACGTAATTAATTGTTTGTATATAAAACTGAAAATATTGATAATTTAAATTGTTTAATATGTTAGTTGCTTTGTGTTTTGGAAATTATTATTTAATATATTTTCATAATAAAAAATATTCATTCGAAATAAGTTTAATTTTTTTAATAAACATTTCATTATAAAAATAAATATTAATATCGTGAAACGAATAAAATAATTATAATCTTGATAACTATAAAATACAAAGTTCATTAAGTTTAATTTTGAAAATCATTAAAACAACATTTATCATTCATGTTGTTAAATGTTGCTTAGCTTTGAAAATAAAAACACATTCTTCATTTTATATTTATTTATATTAATAATATTTATTTTTACTAATATATATTATTAATAAAAATAAATATTATATATAATATATATAATATTTATTTAATATATAATATATTTATTTATATATAATATAATATTTATTTTATATATAGTCTATAATATTTTTATTAATAATATATATTATATTAATAATTTATTTTTATATATTATTTTATATTAATAATATTTGTGTTTTTATTTATTAAAAATACAAAAAATTTGATTGTATGCTTTTTATTAATTTTTAACTCTGAATAAATATTATTTAAATTTATTTTATAAATGAGATACATTTAACTAAAATTTAAGCAAAATTTATCAAAAATGTTATTTTAACGGTATTTTAAATCGTATGAAAAATAAAAGGATTTATTCATCCGGTATTTCCAAAACGGTATTAAAATATATAATATAAAGGTATTATGTATTAAAATTCTTTATCTTCTTTCACTCATTTACTAACAACTTTTCAAAAATTAACGGATACAAAATTGCTTCTTTATTAATTAAAAAGAACATAAGAAAGAGTTTAATTATTCAATTTTTTCAAAATATTCATTTAAGAGTACACATTTTAGGATAAAATAAGTTTTTTTGCATCTTTTTATAAGAATTTCATCTTAATTGATTTTCTTTCTCCTAGCTGCTGAAGATGCTAAAATTTGGGTAATGGACAGAAAAGCCTTTCACACTATTATGATGAAAACTGGTCTTCAAAGACAAGAAGATAATATCAAATTCCTTAGATGGTAAGTTAATTTTTCTGTTGAAAGTTGAAAATTCTTCAAGAGAATACAATTTTCGTCTAGCGTTTTTTGAGCACATGAATATGCAGTTTTTTTTATTAATTATTTACACTATGTTTTTGTTTGCAAAAATGTAAGTTTTCTTTATGTTTCGTTTCATCAGAATAATGTTACCAAAAAATACTATGAATTTATTTTAATAAAAAAAAATTTTAAGAACACATTTAGAGACATGTTTTTATAATTATTTAAGAAGTTACAGACTTTATTACCAGCTTGTTTCCATTTTTTGTGTCTTTTTCGACAGTTTATTAAAAAAATTCATGAGATTCTGTTTGCTTTTGAGCAATGATTATAGTATTATTGAATATTAATACATTTTATTGTGAGTCTAATCAGTAAGTAAAAGTAATTTTAAAAAAATATCTTAATTTAATATTATTTGTTTGTAAAATTATTACAAAAAGTTTTATGTTTTAGTATTATGTTTTGTTCAAAATCAATTTAAAGCCATTTTATTATGATATTAAACAGATTTGATATTCAGAAAAAACATCCTATTATTACAATGCTGAAATATTATTTATTCTTTTAAAGTCAAATTTCTAGCATACTTCACATAAATTGAGTTGCATAAACGGTTTAAGTTATTCGTTAATCTATAACGAGTCCTATAACGTTAATCTACATTAGGTCCCCTACTCTGCCAACTTGGCGATAAATGCACCAAGCGTGGTAAACCAGACGTTTTTATACCTAATGAGCTCTTTATGGCAACCTTCGGAAGAAATAATTTGCGCTTTTTCGCGCATGCTCATTAATTGGTTTTTTCTTTTAGCATTTTCATTGGTCGTTAATTAGTTTCAATTTGAAAAATCGGTCATTTTCATTGGTTGCTAATTAGTTTAAAAACGTTAAAAATCGTATTCCATTATCGCCATGGCAACAGCATTTTTGAAAACCCGCCAAGTACCAGACACACACCACACTTTCGCCAAGTTGGCAGAGTAGGGGACCTAAAGCGCATTTTCACCAAGTTAAAATGTTGGACAAGAAGTAAACGAGCAGTTGTGCTTTTGAACACAACAGCTCGTTTGCATGAAAAAAGTTTTACCTAATATTACTTTAAAACCAAATGACTATCAATATACATTTAACTTACTAAAATTCTTGTGAACATTTGGTTTTTTCCACATTATGTTATTTCCATAAGTTGTAGAAATACCAAAAATATTTTTTTAAGGAATATATATATACGAAATGAAACAATGTTTTTTTTAATATCGCATTTAAATAAAATCGATGCATTTTAATAACAACACAGTTTGCTTTATTTTGCATTATATAAAAAGAAAGAAAAGGAAAACCATTGTATAAATTTAGCTTCATAATATTAACTCCTTCATTAAAATCAACTTATTGAATGCTAAGAACAACAGGAGTATGCATTGTGGGATTTGTTAAACATAAGACGTTATTGTTAGAAATAATTTAATTATGTTTAATCAAATTAGAGGTTTACTTAATATTTTATTAAATCCCATATAATGTTTTGCCAGAAAGCTACCGTCCAATTTCGCTACTCTCAGCATTAGCCAAAATAACTGAAAAAGTGATATTAGAAAAAATTACTGAATTCGAAAATATTAACAAAATTTTAATTCCTCATCAATTCGGGTTTAGAAAAAGGCATTCTACATGTCACCAACTTCTTAGGGTTGTTGAAAAAATTGCTGGTGGATTAAATAATAAAAAGCCCACAGGTGCACTATTTATTGACATCGAGAAAGCGTTTGATCGAGTCTGGCACGAAGGCTTGCTTTTTAAATTAATTTTATCTGGCTGCCCAACCTACCTCATTAAATTAATAAAAAATTATTTGCACGATAGAACCTTTCAGGTAAAAATTAAAAATTCTATTTCAGGACCCAGAAATATAGAGGCAGGAGTTCCACAGGGTTCGCTCTTGGGACCCCTGCTCTTCAATTTCTACATTAACGACTTCCCCCAGTATCACCAAACTATGCTGTGTCTCTTTGCAGATGACACAGCGATTCTATCAACCCATGATGACTATGACAAAATACACAAAAATCTTACAACACATATTAAGAAAATTGAAAAATGGCTCCTTAAATGGAAAATAAAAATCAATACAGCGAAATGTAAAGCAATCATGTTCACTAAAAGACGTAAAAAATGCAATAAATTAAAAATCTTCAGCGAAGAAATCAATTGGAGCGACGAGGTCGACTACCTCGGCGTCACTATCGACAAAAAACTTAATTGGAGAAAACACATCAATAAAATCAAAAATAAATTCAGCATCGCGGTTAAAACAATCTACCCTCTTATTGCAAAAAATTCCAAATTATCAATTAAAAACAAAATCACCATATACAAAGCTTATCTTAGACCGATCATTACTTACGCTTCACAGATCTGGGGGAGCACTTGCAAATCTACCTTCAAACTGCTCGAGTCCAAACAGAGCAAAATCCTCAGAATGATCACCGATTCTGAATACTATTTCAGAAATACTGATATAAGGAAAACAGTGGGAATGGTAACATTTTTAAACTTTATCAAACACCTAGCATATAAATTTTATGATAACTTATATAATATTAATAATGCGGCCATCTTAAACATACCCAACTATAATATTTATGATAATGCTAACTCAAATAGACCAAGAACTATACTAAGAATTAATCCAAATTTCGACTAGTAGAACCAACAAAAACTTATAAATACTCATTGACCAATTCACTATCATGCAAGCACATCAGTAACCCTGGGAGTGCTTATCAAAATTTGTATTACAAACTGTTGATTATGTACTGTAATCAAGAAAATAATGTTTTTTTCCTTTTATTGATATAACCCAGATTTCTGTTATGCAAGACATTTTTGTAACTCTCTTGCTCTGCAAGAATTTATGTAACTTTCTTTTGGTTTTCACAATGTTTTACTCTTACTAATTCAGCTTTAAAATGCATTTTTATGATAAAAAATTTTGTTAGGGCGTAGCTAATGTTTGGAATGAGGTAAATGGCACTTTTGCTAGAAACCTCGCACAAAAAGCTAAGACCTTATATATAATGTTTTGATAAAATTTTAAATATAAATTAAGTTAATATATTAAGATGGTAAATGTTTAATTAATGAGAATTAAATGTTACTCTCTTGACAATTTGTGATAACAATGATTATTGAATATTTAAATAAAGATATTACAGTTGTTAAGAAAAAAAGGCATCATTTAAAGAAGGAAAATAATTTTAATCGTTTGAATACTTCAGTGCTATATATTCAAATGGAACATAAAATAATTTTAATGGTCTGGGCTGCTAATGAATACTTAAGAAAAAAAACCAACTATATCAAAGGAATACAGCCTATGTAAATGACAGACACTTATGTAATCATAACCTGATGGCTCTAAAATAAACACTTTTTTTATTTCTAATGGCGGGCACCCTTGAGCAAGTAAGTACATTAGCCCATTTGCCGCAACAAGGCCGGAAACTGCTACTCATTTTATCGTTACCCGTTGGGCAACTGTGAACCAAGTCACGGAGGTACGAGTAGCATTGCCCACGCCACACCACCACAAACCCGTTTATAGGGCGGGCCACATTCATCCATCATCTGAGGAAAGGACAAGAAACACAGAAAGAGAGAAAGTGCATCCTTGCTCGAGGCGGGATTCGAACCCAGGTCCTTCCCATCCGTAGTCAGTTATGCTAGCCACTAGACAGGTTGGGCGGCAAAAAAACAAACACTAAATAAGTGGATTATCAATAAGAAAACAATGGGAAGATTTTTTTGTCATTAAGTCTATCGCGTTTTGAGTGAAGTATGAAAAAGCACTAGAAACTGCTATTTCCAAATATTTCCATATAAAAAAATAACAATAAGAGAATCATGTGCCAACTGTACAGATGATTTAATAATAGTTTTCGTTAGATGTTGACGAAGAAAGTCATGTTTATATAAATCCGTTTTCACAATTGAAAGCCCTTCTTTGCTTTTCATACCGAAAACAGTAGCTCTCAATAAAGGCGATATTTCTAGATAAGGAATTTCCAATAAAGATCATTGTTTCGGACTTCCCCATCATCCGATATTGCCATCTGTTGGAATAAACTGTAAGTGTATGTTAAAATAGGTAACTTTAAAAAGTATTTTAAATGGTTGCTCTATATGAAAAATCAGTTCTAAATGAATATTAGTTTTGATCCAAATAATGTTTTGGAAAATTTATTCGACGGCCTCATTTGAAGAATAAATTCTGAATGAATGCTGAAACAGGTTATTTTGAAGAGCATTTACACGATTGCTCCATTTGAAGAATTTAATTATAAATGAATGGTAAAATAGGTAAAATTTTGGGGTATTTTACATGATGGTTTTATTTGAGGAATGAATAAATGAATGTTGAAATTGGTGATTTTGAAAA